>VWYK01072825.1:2349-22291 GCA_013399775.1 Semnornis frantzii | reverse complement strand
AAAAAAAAAAAAAAAAAAAGAACATCCATAAGCTGACTTTTGTTTGCTGTTATGCAGGGATGTGTCATCCAACCTTTTGTCCTCCTTTCCTGTGATGGGGCTACATGGTTTAACTCATTTAAAATTAACAGGAAATCATGCCCTACAGAGTTTGATATCATCTGAAAGTTTTCCAGAACTCAAGTGAGTATATCCTTAAAACAAATAAGGCACATTTGTGCTCATGTGCAATGGAAGGTGTGTCAGTGTGTCATGGATGTGTGTACTTCACATTGTCAGTCTTTGATCTGTGCTATTACAGCTAAAGCAAATATGATAAAAATAATAGACTTCTTTTATTGTGCTCACTTTTAACTGAAGAAACTGTGAAGACTTTTGAATATTAACCCCAGTACTTGTTTAATGTGAGCCACATCTGCTTCCTGCTGATACATTTCAAGAGCTGTTCAAACAGTATTGACAACACCTTAGATGTCACAGAATCACAGAATGGTCTGGGTTGGAAGCGACCTCCAAAGGTCATCCAGCCCAACCCCCTCTGCACTCAGCAGGGACATCCTCAACTAGATCAGGTTGCCCACTGCCCTGTCCAGCCTCACCTGCAGTATCTCCAGGGATGGGCCCCAACCACCTCCCTGGGCAACTTGTTGCAGTGTTCCACCACCCTCATGGTGCAGAACCTGTTCCTAACACTCAATCTCAATTCACTCTGCTCTGGTTTGATGCCACTGCCCTCGTCCTGACCCTGCAGGCCTTTGCAAACAGTCTCTCTGCAGCTGCTCATAGCAGGCTGCTATGAGGTCTCCCCAAAGCCTCCTTTTCTCCAGGCTGCACACCCCCAGCTCTCTCAGCCTGGCTTTGTAGCAGAGCTGCTCCAACTCCCTGAGCATTTTTGTGGCCTCCTCTGGACTTGCTCCATCAGCTCCATGTCCTTCCTATATTGAGGACTCCAGAGCTGGATGCAGCACTTGAGGGTCAAAGGTGTGGAGAAGTATCAGATACATATTAAAACCTCGTTGTTTAATGATGTGTTCAAATACAGTACCTTCAGGTACTGGAAGGCTGCTAATAGGTCTCCCCAGAGCCTCCTCTTTTGTCCTTCTTCTCTTGGCTGGTGTTTACAGAACTTACATTCTATTTAATGTGAACACAGCAAATATAAAAGGAAGAATGTACTCCTGAAGTTCCAAAATAGTTGCCCTCTTTGGTTTGAGTGTGGTTTCCCTGTAATCTTTTGATTAAGATTCAGATAGTATTTTGCAGTTATTACTGAAATATTTTGATCTTGGAATCACAGTATGGTAGGGCCTGGAAGGGACCTCTCCAGGACATCTAGGCCAACCTCCCTGCTAGCACAGGTGCACCTAGGGAGATTGCACAAGAACACATCCAAGAAGATTTTGAAAGTGTCCAGAGACCCACAAGTTCTGTGTCCAGTTTTGGGCACCTCAATACAAGAGAGATGTGGAGGTGCTGGAGCCAGGGCAGAGGAGGGCAACAAAACTAGGGGAGGGCCTGGAATAAATCTGATGAGGAGAGACTGAAGGAGCTGGGGATGGTTAGTGTGAAACAGAGGAGGCCGAGGGCAGACACCATGGCTGTCTGCAGCTACCTGAAAAGAAGTTGTGGAGAGGTTGGTGCTGGTCTCTTCTCACAGGTGATAGAACAAGAGGGAATGGTCTTGAGCTGCCACTGGGTAGCTTTAGACTGGACATTAGGAAACATTTTTTTCACTTCAAGAGCGGTTGGGGCATTGGAATGTGCTCCCCAGGGAGGTGGTGGAGTCCCCAAGCCTGGCTGTGTTTCAAGGCTGTGGTGCTTGGAGCTATGGGTTAGGGTGGACCTTTCAGAGTAGGGACATGGGTTGGGCTTGGTGATCCTGAGGGGCTTTGCCAACCTGAGTGTTTCTGTGATTCTGTGATACTTCAGTCATGGTTATTTAAACAAGTTTCTTTGTGCTAGCAGTGGAGGAGCAGGACCGTCCACCAGCAGCTGCTAACCCACACCATACTTCCTTATTCTTCTACAGGGTCATGGAGATGCCTTATGCTTATCAGTGCTGTGCCTTTGGAGCTTGTGAGAGCCACTACAAAATCTCCAGCCAGTGGAACAAAGATGAGAACAGCAGCATCGACGATTTGCACAGGAAGGATGCTGGCTTGTTACAAATTCAAGGTAAGTGTCATCTTTGGGTTTTAAATCCACCTGGAGGCTGTGAGCAGCCTCAGATGCTAAACACATTCAATACCCTTACAGTCACAGAGGAAGCCTCTCCCTCTCTCTTGCCTGGCAATATGTGTTTCAAGCATTCCTATGCCTAGGAAACTCATCTTTTTGAGTCTGCCTTTCAAAAATGTCACTGGCCCATCTTTCTGTCCAGACAATAGCTCTAGTAAGGCGAGAAGGGAAATCTTCCCTTTCTGTGAAAGACAGGGAAGTGTAACCCCAGAGAAGAGCAGGCCAGCAAAGAGCAGGTTTCTTGCCAGCCTTGGAAGGAGCAATGCATCCTTGGCTCTCCTGCAAGCCACACACTCCAAGATGAGTCAAGAGTTTATGTAGCTTCTTTGGCACAGCTGTTGGCATTTTTGCCAGCACTTTCTGGGTACCAGAGAGCATATCTGCTCTCCAAGACACAATACTGCTGTACTTTTCTTCCCCTTCAGCACAAGGTCTCTTATTTGAGCTGTTACATAGGTGCAAATATACGCTGCTCCTGGAAACCACTAAGTCTCAGAGTTCAGGGTTAGCCTCAGCAAGAACAGAACCAGGACTACAGGGCAGAGCAATGACGTAAGAAACAAAGAAGAACAGGTTAATTCCTAGAGGCCTGGCACAGCAGCAGAAATCTTATATTCAGCAGAAATCTTATTTTAAACTCCTTCCTAGGCAGTCATCACACTGCAAATCAGGTAGCAGAGAATGTAGGCAGTTCTCTGCATGTAGTTATTGTCAGAGAAGTGATGCTGCCAGCCATTTAAAAAATCCAAGTACAGTAACTGAAAACCAAGCAGGAAAACATCTGTTTCTGCTCAATTGGGCAGGCAAAGGGACAAGACCAGATCTTAAATCAGGGAATCACAGAACCATAGAATGGTAGGAGTTGGAAGGGACCTCTGGAGAGCATCTAGTACACCCCCACTGCTAATGCAGGTATACCAAGATCAGGTTGCACAGGAACACGTCCAGGCGAGTTTTGAAAGTCTCCAGAGACAGAAACTCCACAGCCTCTCTGGGCAGCCTGTTCCAGTGCTCTGTCACACTTCATAGTAAAGAAGTTTCTCCTTCAGTTCAAGGGAAACCTGTTTTCATCTGTACACTTTCCGCTTGTCCTGTTGCTGGCCACCACTGAAAAGAGCTCAGCCCCATCCTCACAACCTCCACCCTTTAGACATTTCTAAGCACTTATAAGATTCCCCTCTCAGTCTTCTCCTTTCCAGGCGAAAGAGCCCCAGGTCTCTCAGCCTCTCCTTATAAGAAAGATGCTCCAATCCCTCATGCTCGTGGCCCTTTACTGGACTCTCTTCTCTGTCCCTCTTGAAATGAGGAGCTAGGGACACAGTACTCCAGGTGTGGCCTCACCATTTCAGGGTAGAGGGGGAGAAGAACCTCCCACACTCTTCTGAGTGCACCCCAGAATACTGTTGGACACAAAGGCACATTGCTGGCTCTTGGTGAACTTCTTGTCCAGCCAGTTTTGTATGATCAGCAGACTTGCTCAGAGTCCCCTCTGTTCCTTCAGCCAGAGCCTTGAGGAATGTGTTGAACAAGATTGGACCCAGCAGTGACCCCTGGAGAACACCACTAGCTGCAGGCTCCAGTAAACCCTGCACCACTGCTTACAACCCCCTGTGCTCTGTCATTCAGCCAGTTCTCAACCCACCTCACTGTCCACTCATCCAACCCACACTTCCTAAGCTTACCTGTGAGGATGTTAGTGGAGAGAATGTCAGAAGCCTTGTCGAAGTCAAGGTAGACGACATCCACTGCTCTCCCGTCCTGTGTCCAGCTGGCACACCATTGCAGGGGCATAATTTCCACTTTGTAAATCCATGCTCACTACCCATAATCTCTTCCCGCCACGTGCTTAGAGATGACCTCCAGAATGAGCTGTTCCATCACCTCTTAAGGTTTGGAGGTGATGCTGACTGGCCTGTAGTCCTGGGTCCTCCTTTGTGCCCTCTTTGCAGACTGGGCTGAGGCTGGCTGTCCTCCAATCCTCAGGCACCTCCCCTGTTCTCTGTGACTTTACCACACTTTAGCAATTTATACTAAAAAAAGCTTTCCTAAAAATTGCAATATCAAATCTGGGTGTCTTTTCCCACACAGATGAGCGTGACTTTGAAGACTTTTTTCTTGACTTTGAAGAAGATTTGAAGGCTCATCATTCAGTGCAATGCTCTCCTTCTCCAGGTAGGAGACTGCCAGACACAGCGTCTGCAGATATTCTCGATGCATGACAAACTCTTGAGTCTAGGAAAGTAATGTGATGGTTTGGCACAAGATTAATGCAAATACATATAACAATATGAAAGTCTGCACTGAAGCCCAGAAAACCATTGGGCTACTAAATGCATCTGTGAGTGTAAATAGGTTTTACCCAATCCTCCAGCAGGTCCTTGCTCCAGGCCCCTTTTCACAGAAATTGATCCCCTTACGAAGGGAATGAGAGGGCAAAGATTTCTGTTCTACCAAGACACAGATAATAAAAGGGAGCAGAGTCTTTGCTCACTCAGACTTTTGCAAAGCTAAATTCTTCTGAATTATTCTACATTTGAACTTCTTGAACAGCACAAAGTTTGGTTCCCTGTCTAGGAAACGCAAATGTTACTGTAATGATGTCAGAGAATAGTGCATCCCTGCCTTTGCAGTGTGACAGTGAGGAAAATACAGAATATTGATTGAATTGTAAAGCTACAGGCCACCAGTTGCAATGGAAGTTTTCTTTAAGGCAGGCACATAAAGCTGTCTTTGGAAAGTCACTTGTAGCATTAACAGTTGTGATCAGAAGTTTTGCTTGCTGAGTTTGGCAAGTGTTTTCCTACCCATTCTTTCAGTGTGAAATACGAATAAGAACCTGAAGAGTAGCACTCATTCCAAGACAAGATTCTTGCTTGTAACAGCAAATAATAGTAATTTTTTTAAAGTTAAAAGGAATAGAAAAAGGCAGGAATCCAAAGAATTTAGACCCATTTGACCATCACATATTCTCCTATGGACTAAGTATAACTACAGGGGTCAGGAAATTTTTTTTTTTAGGTAAGTTAGCACCAGACCCGGGAGAAAATTTAGCTTCATAGAATCATAGAATGGTAAGGTTGGAAGGGACCTCAAAGATCATCTAGTTCCAACCCCCTGCCACAGGCAGGGACACCTCCCACTAGTACAGGTCACTCAAGGCCTCGTCCAACCTGGCCTTCAACACCTCCAGGGAGGGAGCAGCCACAACCTCCCTGGGCAACCTGTGCCAGTGTCTCACCACCCTCCCTGTAAAGAACTTCCTCCTAACATCCAGTCTAAATCTCCCCTCTGCCAGTTTAAACCCATTGCCCCTTGTCCTGTCATTACAAGACCTTGTCAATAGTCCCTCCCCAGCCTTCCTGTAGGCCCCCTTCAGATACTGGAAGGCTACTATAAGGTCTCCTCGAAGCCTTCTCTTCTCCAGGCTGAAGAGCCCCAACTCTTGTAGCCTGTTCTCATAGCAGAGCTGCTGCAGCCCTCTGAGCATCTTTGTGGCCCTTCTCTGGATGCTCCAACACTTCCATGTCCTTCCTGTGCTGGGGGCTCCAGAACTGCACACAGTACTCCAGGTGGGGTCTGAGGAGAGCAAAGGGGCAGAATCCCCTCCCTTGCCCTGCTGGCCACGCTGCTCTTGATGCAGCCCAGGACTCAGTTGCTGTCTGGGCTGCATGCGCACACTGCAGGCTCATGTTAAGCTTTTCATCAACCCAGACCCCCAGGTCCTTTTCCTCAGGGCTGCTCTCCAGCCATTCCCCACCCAGCCTGCAGTTGTGCTTGGGATTGTGCCTACCCAGGTGCAGGACCTTACACTTGGCCTTGTTGAATTTCATGAGGTTGGCTTGGGCGCACCTCTGCAGCCTGTCCAAGTCCCTCTGGATGGATCCCTGCCCTCTAGCAAGTCGACTGTGCCACACAGCTTGGTGTCATCCGCAAACTTGTTGAGGGTGCACTCGATTCCTCTATCCATGTCACTGACAAAGATGCTAAACAGCACTGGGCCCAGCACTGGCCCTTGAGGGATACCACTTGTCACTGGTCTCCAGGTGAACACTGTGACCTTGATCACCACTCTGCATGCCACCATCCAGCCAATTCCTTATCCAGCAGTGCTCCACCCATTAAGTCCATGTTTTTCCAGTTTGGTGACCAGGATGTCATGCAGGTGGATCTGTTTATATAGGGGGTCCAGACAGGAAATGAGAGTGGGCTAACCACCCGGGGTCAGGTTCAGACCTGGGAGGAGTCAAGAGGAACTGGAGTCAGGTTCAGAACACAGACCACCCCCCCAGAAAGGTTAACCCTTTACACTACAGCTTCAGACAGTACCCAAATGCTTTCAGGGAATTCTGTTACTGTCTTGTCATCCGCTGAGACTTCTGATTATTCCCAGACTTCACAGGCTGCTGGGGAAAGGAGGCAGACCTGCTGGCCACACTTTTCCTGGTGCACCTCAGGATACCAGTGGGTCTCTTGGCCATATGAAGCACAGCATTACTGTTTAGCTTACCTGGACTTCCCCTGCCCTTTTGATTCTATCACTCCAGGCCCCTTCAAGCCATGCGAGCACCTGTTCGGCAGCTGGCTGATCCGGATCGGCGTCTGGACCATCGTGGCCTTGACTGTTGTCTGCAACACGCTGGTGTCTGCCACGGTGTTCAGAGCTCCACTGTACCTGTCCTCCATAAAGCTGCTGATAGGTCTGATCGCCGTCGTGAATGCCTCGATGGGGCTGGCCAGCGGCGTTCTGGCCGGCGTGGACGCCTCGACCTTTGGTAGCTTTGCTCGGTATGGAGCGCAGTGGGAGAGTGGAACTGGCTGCCAGGTGACTGGCCTGCTCTCCATCTTCGCTTCAGAGGCTTCTGTTTTCCTCCTCACCCTCGCAGCACTGGAACGTGCCTTCTCCATGAGGCAGGCGACCAAGTTCGAAACCAGTTCCTCCGTGGCCACTGTAAAAGTTGCCATTGCCTTTTGCTTCGTGCTGGCTCTGAGCATTGCAGCCGTCCCACTCCTCACGGGCAGCCAGTATGGGCTTTCTCCGCTCTGTTTGCCACTGCCCTTCGGAGAGCCCTCTGCTATGGGCTACATGGTGGCGCTGGTCCTGCTGAACTCCCTTTGTTTCCTGGTGATGACTGTTGCTTACACAAAGCTCTACTGCAGTTTGGAAAAAGGAGAACTGGACAGCATTTGGGATTGCTCCATGGTCAAGCACATAGCCTTGCTGCTTTTTACTAATTGCATTCTTTACTGCCCTGTAGCCTTCTTGTCTTTTTCCTCCTTACTGAATCTCACTTTTATCAGCCCAGAAGTGATTAAGTCAATAC
Source organism: Semnornis frantzii (assembly GCA_013399775.1). NCBI lineage: Eukaryota > Metazoa > Chordata > Aves > Piciformes > Ramphastidae > Semnornis > Semnornis frantzii. The sequence continues at coordinate 14,732 of VWYK01072825.1, read as the reverse complement.
TGTTAGTGATTGTCCCACTGCCTGCATGTCTAAACCCACTGCTTTATATATTTTTCAATCCACACTTCAAAGAGGACTTGGGAAGCCTGCAAAAGCAAACTTTGTTGTGGAGGAGATCGAAACACGCGAGTCTGATCTCTGTGAATTCAGAAGACATAGAGAAGCAATCTTGTGACTCAACACAAGCGCTGGTAACCTTCACCAGTGCCAGTATCTCTTACGATACGCCTGCCAGCAGTTCCTTAGTGCCATCATCTTACCAAATGACAGAAAGCTGCAAGCTTTCATCAGTTGCATTTGTTCCCTGCCGCTAGTCTCGGTGGCCACGCAGGCAATATCCATCTTTTAATCTCGAAAGTGAGTATGGACGTGTGCATAGGTGCTGGAGGGTGCCCCTGAATTATTGTTACACATATCAGGAAACAGGCAGGGACAAAAACTGCAGCAGGTTGAAAAATCCAATACTTGAGCCTCCTCAGCCTGCTTCTGAAATGCTGGAATGGAGAGAGACCTGAAAGCTACGCCAGTTCATGCCACTGTGTCAGCTGCTCTCTTTCAAAGCAGCGCTGCTCAGAAAGGGCATCAGCTGGTGAAGAGCCAAACTGACATGTTAACATGGCAAGCTTTTTTCTGTTTTCCCAAGTGTCAGCTGCTGCAGGTTGTTTTCAGGGCTTGAGGGACTTTCCTGTTTATTGTCATTTGGGTTTGGCAATAGCTTTTCAGTGCCGTGATTATTTTTATAAGTGCCTTTGTATGGCCCTCATCCAGCAAGGTCATCCAAATGGAAAAGTAGGGCCTGTTCAAGTCCTCAAGGTTTCTGCAGAACAGCTTCATGCTTGAGGAAGCTGATTTAATAACCTAAGTGGCATTGGATTCAGTTTTCAGAAGTCATCTGACACGACAAAACATTTTTAACGGTCAACCAAAACTACCAAATGAATGTGGCATGCAAGAAGGCAATCAAGATTGACTTCAATTAGCACTTGCATTGCAAATTCATTGCCATGTGGATATTTTGCTAGTGGGGGTCTGCAGAGTTTGGTCCCGAATTGCTGCTGTGCCAGTGGACTTACTCCCAGAGTTACTACTGATAAAATCAGCAGATGTCTCACAAGATTTGAAGGTGGAAAATGCCAGACAGAAAGTCATCAATGCAGAAGGACTGGCGTGAAAGGGCACCAAAGACACTCACAGAGAAACATACACTTAAGGTCATTTGTTTAGGAGCAAAAACTGTAGTCCTGCCTGTGGCATGACCTCTGTCCTGTGAAACAGTGATTGTAGGAAGCTTCTAGTCCAAGGTCACTAGTCAAAGCTTTAGAGGTCGCCGTGTCCTTTTGGCTAAGGATAGCCACGGGGCCAGGAAAGCCAATGGCATCCTGTCTGGGATTAGAAGTGCTGTGGCCAGCAGGAGCAGGGAGGTGATTGTCCCCTTGCAATCGACTCTGGTGAGGCCACACCTTGAGTGTTGTGTTAAGTTTTGGGCACCGCAATGCCAAAGAGCTGTAGAGGTGCTGAATCCAGGGCAGAGGAGGGCAACAAAGCTGGATTCTTGGTTTCTCCAGCACACTTTATAGTGTGCCACTTGCCGTGGGTACATGAATGAGGGTAGAGAGGCTCTTCAGAGGGACTCGGATAGGCTGGATCAATGTGCCAACATAAATGGGATGAGTTTCAACTGAGTTTCAGCAAGGCCAAGTGCCAGGTCCTGCACTTGGGTCACTACAACTCCAAGCAACACTACAGGCCTGGGGCAGTGTGGCTGGAGAACTGCTGGCAGAAAGGGAACTAGGGGTTGTAATGGACGAGCAGCTGACTATGAGCCAGCAGTGTGCCCAGGTGGCCAAGAAGGCCAATGGCATCCTGGCTGAAATTAGAAATGTTGTGACCACCAGAAGCAGGGAGGTGATTGTCTCCTTGGACTCGGCTCTGGTGAGGCCACACCTCAAGTGTTGTGTTCAGTTTTGGGCACCTCAATACAAGAGAGCTGTGGAGGTGCTGGAGCCAGCGCAGAGGAGAGCAAGGAAGCTGGGGAAAGGCCTGGGGAATAAATCTGATGAGGAGAGACTGAAGGAGCTGGGGATGGTTAGTGTGAAACAGAGGAGGCTGAGGGGAGACCTCATGGCTGTCTGCAGCTACCCGAAAGGAGGTTATGGAGAAGTGTTGCTGGTCCCTTCTCACAGGTCATTAGTGATAAAACAAGAGGGAATGGCCTTAAGCTGCCACTGGGTAGCTTTAGACTGGACATTAGGAAATATTTTTTTTCCTGGCACGGTTGGACTGAATTAACAAAGTTCCCCTCTGACTTTGAATCCCTTAGTCCTTTACTGAATCAAAGCATGTGCATTTACACATCAGCAGCAGCCCAGTTACAAGAGATTTCAGTTCTTTGCCAGGCCTACTGTCAAAATATCTCAGACAGCAGAGCCACCTTCACTTCCTTGGAATATCACTCCTTGACCTTGGCCAAGCCACCAGGGGATATTCTAGTACTCTTCTATGAAAGCTGCCACCTTCTGCCGACCATTTAAAACACAAAAGGTCATAGATTTACTTTGCTGTTGTTAAAAACAGCTCCCTGAGGAGTAACATTTAATAGCTCACTTTAAGGCCACTCAGCCTCCAGGTGAAGGAGACTGATTTTTTCACATTACCAAGGTTAGGCTAGCCCAGTAATTAAACTAATCACTTACAGATGATCTCTACTGTTCAGCTGATACTGTATATAAAACCTCTGGCCTTCCAAGATGTTCACAGTGAAGACTTTTTTTTGCCAGCAATGGGTACACCTCGATTTTATTGTCCATCCACACTGGCCTGTTGCTAGTTGTGCAGTTACAGACTTTGGCTGTCATGTTCATCCTTCAGAAAAATAAACAGAAAATTAACAGTGCTGACCAAAGTCAGTGGGGTACTTATCTTGATCCTCTGTCCCTTGTGGCCTTTGAAGCAGTGCAGCATACAGCTGGAGAGCGATGCCTGGAGACCACTTTGGCTTAAATAGATCGGTCAACCATTGCACAATACCCACTACATGTTTACTTAGCTTTAATTTCACTTGGGGTCCATCTGTGCTGCGCTGCTTAATGTCACTAAGATTCCTTTCAGCTGGCTGCATTTAAAAGGTCTCTAAAGTGATCTGAGAAGCAAAATATTGTTATCATTTTGCAGACTGGGTAAAGCAAATCTTCTTTTATCAGAACTTTTTTTTTAGCTTGCAGGAAGCCCTAAAAGCTATTTTTGTGTCTTCATTGTGTAAGCCCGTTTGAAATCTTCTGATCGGATATTTTAAACTTGAAATTGTTCACATGAATTTGATGATTTTTTTTTTTAAAGCAAAATGTGTAAATATAGAACTGTATTTATTACTGCAGTGAAAGGCAACCACAGTAAAAGACGTGAGATTAAGCCCTGTACAGTTTCATATTGATATTTTGCTATATTTTCTGCTCTTATGTGTTACTAAATTCATTATCTGTAAATAGTATCATGTAAATGTGTAGTGATTGTAAATAGGTGATGTGCTTTCTTTTCTAGCAATGTTCCAAACATATGGAAGTTGTAATAAAATTTGACTACCCAGTGCAGAGCATTTAATGGGAACCCAACAGCTCAAAAACTGCCATACCCCCCCTCAATTAATCCTTCACAAGTTGCTGTAACACTTACACTGACCTCCCTAGATGTACAGAACTCTTGGCAAAGTATAAATTCCAGGTTGGATGCTCACATTAGGTGCATGTGAAGCAAAAACTAAACACCCAGAGAGCAGCATTTTGTTTCATGGAGTCACGGAGTATCTCTGGTCGGAAAAGACCTGAAAAATCATCCAGTCCAACCCCCGACTCAGCACTGAACGATCAATCCTAAACCCCGTCCCTAAGTGCCAGCTCCACACACTGCATGAACACCTCCAGGGATGGAGGTTCCACCACTGCCCTGGGCAGACCATTCCAGTGGCTGAGAACCCTCTCTGGGAAGAAATATTTCCTAGCATCCAGCCTGAGCCTCCCCTGGGGCAGCTTGGAACCATTTCCTCTGCTCCTCTCTCTTGCCACCAAGGAGCAGAGACTGCCCCCTCCTTGCTCCAACCTCCCTGCAGGGAGCTGCAGAGAGCAATGAGTTCTGCCCTCAGCCTCCTCCTCTCCAGCCTGCACACCCCCAGCTCCCTCAGCCCCTCCTCACACAGCCCAGCTGCTCCGGCCCTTCTCCAGCCTCCCTGCCCTTCTCTGGATCCAAAACTGAGCACAGCACTCGAGGTGTAGCCTCCCCAGTGCTGAGCACAGAGGGATGATCACCTACTGTCCCTGCTGCCCACTGTGTTACACAGGCTCAGAGGATGTCAAGGGTTGGAAGGGACCCAAAGACATCATCCAGTCCAACCTCCCTGCCAGAGCATGACCAGACAATCTAGCTCAGGGCACACAGGAACACATCCAGGCAGGCCTTGAAAGTCTCCAGAGAAGGAGACTCCACAACCTCTCTGGGCAGCCTGTGCTAGGGCTCTGTCAGCCTTACAGGCAAGAACCCCTTGTGTTGAGGTGAAACCTCCTGTGCTGCAGCTTCCATCCATTGCTCCTTGTCCTATGCCAGGGAGCAAGTGAGCAGAGTCTGTCCCACTCTGACTCCCAGCCCTCAGATATTTATAAACATTTATTAGATCCCCTCTCAGTCTTCTCTTCTCCAGACTAAGCAGCCCCAGGTCCCTCAGCCTTTCCTCATCAGGCAGTGCTCCAGTGCCCTCATCATCCTCATAGCTCTCTGCTGGACTCTCTCCAGGAGATCCCTGTCCCTCTTAAACACAGGTGAATTAAAGACAGGCAGCAGCTAAGCACAGTCATGTCATCAACTAGGCATAAAGGACAGGTAAGGACAGCGTTGGAGGCCCAGAAGCACAGAGCAGTTCTATGTGCTTGGGTTTTCAGAGATCGTGATTGAAGGTAAATTCCCTGTAGTGCTTGAAAGAAAGAGGTAAAATGCCAATGAAGTAAAGGCTCTGAGAAGGCAACCGTTTGGTCAGGAACTCACTCCCTATGGTAAGCAGCAAATTACTAAGATTAAAAATCAAAACACAAATGCTGCCTGATGGTAGATGTCAACTGATTTTAGCAGGGATTGTACAGGTTCTAAGCATACCTAAGGAGGCTAGAGTGGATGAGGTCTTTTCAACCAGAAGGGCCAATGGAGAAGAAGTAATTTTGGTGGATGCATTTCATAGAATCACAGAATATTAGGGGACCTCCAAAGCTCATCCAGCCCAAACCCCCTGCCAGAGCAGGAGCACCTACAGCAGATCACACAGGAACAGATCCAGGCAGTTATTGAATATCTCCAGAAAGGGAGACTCCACATCCCCCCTGGGCAGCCTGTGCCAGGCTTCTTGTCACCCTCACAGTGGAAAAGTTTTCAATTCAGTTTACATGAAACCTCCTATGCTCCAGCTTCCACCAATTGTGCCTTGTCCTGTCACTGGACATCACTGAGTTAAGATGTTTTCAGGTGCAGTTTCTGCACGAGACAGTGTAAGCAGTATTGGAGCTGGGAGCCATGAGAAAGAATGAAATTGTGTTATACGAGGAGGGAAATACTCTGGCTTGAACATGGATGGGAAAGAGTGTAACTACAAAGGAAACATGGGCTGGTGAGAGAAAGTCTCCATGCAGAAGGGAAAAAGAGGCATCAAGGTTATACCTTTTGGTATGTGGAGGGTAGTTTTTCATGAATTAACATCCTAAATTCCTGGATCAGGTATGGTGTGGCCAGCAGGACCAGGGCACTCCTTCTGCCCCTGCACTCAGCACTGGTCAGGCCACACATTGAGTGCTGTGTCCAGTTCTGGGCCACTCAATTCAAGAGAGAGGTTGAGATGCTGGAAGGTGTCCAGAGAAGGGCACCAAGGCTGGTGAGGGGCCTGGAGCAGCTGGGCTGTGAGGAAAGGCTGAGGGAGCTGGAGGTGTGCAGACTGCAGAAGAGGAAGCTCAGGGCAGACCTCATTGGTACCTGAAGGGAGGTTGTAGCCAGCTGAGGTTGGTCTCTTCTCGCAGGCACTCAGGGACAGAACAAGAGGACACAGCCTCAAGCTCTGCCAGGGCGGGTTCAGGCTGGATGTTAGGAAGAAAGTCTTCCCAGCAAGAGTGATTGGCCTTGGAATGGACTGCCCGGGGAGGTGTTTAAGAAGAGTCCTCATCCCTGGAGGTGTTTAAGAGGAGGCTGGATGAGGCACCTGGTGCCATGGTTTAATTAATTAGAAGGTGTTAGGTGATAGGTTGGACTCAATGATCTTGAAGGTTTTTTCCAACCTGGTCAACTCTGTGATTCTGTGAAAATGGATGGGGACAAAGGCCAAGGTCCCTGTAGTTTTGGGTTTTTTTAGGGTGTCTGGGACAACTTGGAACCCCTTAAACCATGCCACTTTAGCAGACACCAGCAGAAAAGCATGGTGCCTGGCACTGCAGGGGAAATACTACACCAGCCGGGCGTGTGGCCTCTGACCTCCTTTCCCAAAATGGGGGAGAAGATCCCTGAGTAATCTGGGGGGTCATACTTGATCCTAAATTTACATTAACCCCAACACAGTCCTTGCTGTTGCTGCTGCTCCATGTTTGCTTTCTGCCTAGAAAACTGCTGCTGAGCTCTGAAGGCACCTTCTTTCCACATGGTCTGTAACAGGAATTTTAGCTTTCCAGTACTGGCCACCACTTATTTCCTCAGACTGTTGTAACAATGGTCTCAGAATCAGACATTTCTCTGGAATCAGTTTAGGTTGCTGAAAGTTAAGGTCTTCCTGAAAAAAACTCATTACTCAACCACTTAAGAAAGGCTCAAATAATTGAAAATGCTTTTAGGAAAGTTGATGTTTTTCTTTCAGGAAAACACTGGAAGATGAAAAAGACTGAGCAGAGTAAGCACATGAATGCAAGAAGATGACAATGAAAGACCAGAACTAGGATCACAGAAGCAACAGCAGCAATAGAAAGTATTTTGCAGATCCATGAGCCACAGTAACTGTGCAACTGCTCAGGTGCTGCAGGAGAACGCAGCTCTAAATCCCAGCAAAGCTGCACTGCTTCTGCCAGCAAGGGTGGAGCAGCATCCCCACCAACCACAGCAAGCTCCTCTTGTTCCCTCTCAACACCACGTGCCTACCAAGGGGCAGATCTGTCATTCTTTTTTTGATACAACAACCTTTTTGATAAAAGATAATCAGGGGATGGGAGGGTGTGGAAAGGACCTCTGGAGAGCATCTTGTCTAACCTCTCCTGCTAACACGGGTTACCCCAGATCAGGTCACGCAGGAACATGTCCATGGAGGTTTTGAAAGTTTCTGGAGACAGAGACTTCACAACCTCTCTGAGCAGCCTGTTACAGTGCTCTGTCACCCCCAAAGTAAAGAAGCTTCCCCTTAAGGTCAAGGCAAACCTCCTGTGTTCCAGTTTCTCCCCATTGCCCCTCGTCCTGCCACTGAGAAGAGCCCAGCCCTGTTCTCATGCCCACTTTAGGTATTTCTGTGCATTTACAAAATCCACCCTTGGGCTTCTCTTTCCAGGCTAAACAGACCAAGGTCTCTTGCTCTCTCCTCATAAGAGAGATTCTTCAATCCCCTAATCAACCTTGTGACCCTCTGCTGGAGTCTCTTCATTAATTCCCTGTCCCTCTGGAACTGGGGAGCCCAAAACTGGACACAGTGATCCAGGTGCATCCTCACTAGGGCAGAGTAACAGGGACAACAACCTCTCTCAGCCAGCTGCCCACCCCAATCTTAACACACACACACACACACAAACACCACCACCACCACAACACCCCCCACCCCGAACACCGCTGGCCTTCTTGGCCCCGAGGGCACATTACTGGCTCACAGACAATTTGGCCACCAGCACTCTCAGGTCCTTTCCAGAGCAGGTCAGCCCCTAACCTGGATAGGTGCATGGGGTGTGCTGGTTTGAGGCTAATTGGAATATTTTAATGAAAAAAAAATTAGATACTAGGCTGTGAAAAGAAAGCAGTGATGATGTCTGCTTCACTCATACGCTTGCCAAGATGTATAAAAGCAAGGAGACAAACACAGATAAGGCAAAGAGTCTCTGGGAGTTATTCCTCCCCAGGTGCAGGACTCTACGCTTGCCCTTGTTGAACTTCCTGACGTTCAGCTCTGCTCAACTCTCCAGCCAGTCCAGGTCACACTGAATGGCAGCACAACCTTCTGGGGTGTCAGCCACTCCTCCCAGCTCTCTACCATCAGCAAACATACTGGGGGTGATGCTAATATCTGTGTTACTGTGTGCGATCTAAACTAAGCCTAGGAAATTGATAAAACTCGCTGCCTGCCATTGCTTGAAAAGAGTCCCAGCTGCATGGGATGAGAAATTTGAAAGAAAATGCAATTCTCCCCTTCCTAATAGATGAAGTAGAAGGAATTGATGATTAGAGGGCTGTAACACCTCTGCTATGAGGACAGGCTGAGAGAGTTGGGGTTATTCAGTCTGGAGAAGAGAAGGCTCCCACATGACCTTATTGTGGCCATTCAGTATCTGCTGGGGGCTGCGAGAAAGCTGGAGAGGGACTTTTCAAAGAGTGAGGTAGTGATAGAACTGGGGTGAATGGCAGCAAGCTAGAGGAGGAGAGATTTAGATTGGATCTTAGGAAGAAGTTCTTCAGCATGAGGGGGGTGAGAGACTGGCACAGGCTGCCCAGGGAGGTGGTGGAAGCCTCATCCCTGGAGGTCTTTAAGGCCAGGCTAGATGTGGCTCTGGGCAACCTCATCTAGTGTGAGGTGTCCCTGCTCATGGCAGGGGGGTTGGAACTGGAAGATCCTTGAGGTCCTCTCCAACCCTGCCAATTCCATGACCTTTTGAATTCCATGACCCTGTGATACCTAACACTTCCAAGCATAGGGCAAGCAAAAGCAGCATCAGCACTGAGAGCACAATGAGAATCACAGACGTGTGCTCCAGTGACTCCGGAGAGATGGGAAACATGAGCCTGTGCCCTCCATAAAACAATTTGTTGTGGCATTGTCAAAATTATCTGAGGGTCCCATCTCAGTCATAGGAAAAAAATAAACATTAAGACTATTCCTCTGGAGAGCTGGCCCACAGCCAGGATTGCTGAAACAAAGAGTCCACTCAAAGTCTCTATTTAATCTTTTCGCAGGTGGCAACATTTTCCACTCCTCAAGTAAAAAAAAAATTATGGTCCCTGAACAGGGGCAAAAGCTGTCTGCCTGTGAATCTAAAGGCTTCCACCAAGTAGCATGCACACACATGCCAAGAGTCTTCTCCAAGGACCTGAGAGTGCTGATCGGAAGCTACCCATGGGACAGCAATGTGCCCTCGCGGCCAAGAAGGCCAATGAGATCCTGGAGGGCATTCAGAAGACTGTGTCCAGGAGATCCAGAGAGGTTCTCCTACCCCTCGACTGCCCTGGTGAGACCTCACCTGGAATACTGCATCCAGTTCAAGAGGAACAGGGATCTGCTGGAAAGAGTCCAACAAGGATGCTGAAGGGACTGGAGCACTGCCTGAGGAGGAAAGGATGAGAATCCTGGGGCTGCTTAGTCTGCAGAAGAGAAGGCTGAGAGGGGATCTGAGCAATGTCTATCAAGAGCTGAGGGCTGGGGGTCAGGAAGGAAGGGACAAGGACAGCCTCTGCTCACTTGTGCCCTGGCATAGGACAAGGGACATGGGATGGAAACTGCAGCACAGGAAGTTCCACCTCAGCACGAGGAAGAACTTCTTGAGTGTAAGGGTGAGAGAGCCCTGGCACAGGCTGCCCAGAGAGGTTGTGGAGCCTCCTTCTGTGGAGCCTTTCCAGCCCTGTCTGGATGTGTTCCTGCGCCACCTGTGCTGGATTCTCTGCTCCTGCTCTGGCAGGGGCATTGGACTGGAAGCTCTCCAGAGGTCCCTTCCAACCCCTATCATCCCCTGATCCTGTGATCCAAATGGCCTTGAAAGGCTCAGGGTTCCAAAACTAACAGGTGAAGGAAGTTTCGAACCGCTTCTTCCACCTGGAGTCATTCTCAATACACAGTCACTGTTTTGACAGGTGCCTGCAGTTATTAATTAATTGGGTTCCATGCATAACGACAGCTTCTCAGGACTACCAGAGATGTCACTGCAGTTATCAGCATTTCCAGTTTATGAGCTTACCTTTTCCTGCAGGAAGGAGCTCTCCTGGGCTTCTGAGAAAAAACTCACAGGGGAGGGCCATGAAGATGCTCAGAGAGCTGCAGCAGCTCTGTGATGAGGACAGCCTGAGAGAGTTTGGGCTCTGCAGCCTGGAGAAGAGAAGGCTTCCAGGAGACCTTGGAGTATCTGGAATAGCCTTACAGTATCTGAAGGGGGGTAGAAGAAAGCTGGGGAGGGACTTTTTAGGGTGTCAGATAGTGACAAGACTGGGGGGAATGCATATAAGCTAGAGGAGAGGAGATTTAGATTAGACGTTAGGGTTTATTGCTGCTGACCACCCAAAAGAGTTTGGCCCCTCCACTTGACACCCACACCCACCCCCAGCTACTGATAGACATTGCTCAGATCCCCTCTCAGACTTCTTCAGACTAAACAGCCCCAGGGCTCTCAGACTCTCTTCATAGGGGAGATGCTCAAGTCCCCCATTCATCCTCACGGCTCTCCGCTGGACTCTCTCTGGCAGGTCCCTGTCTCTCTTGAACTGGGAAGCCCAAAACTGGACACAGTATTGCAGGTGTGGTCTCGGCAGGGCAGAGCAGAGGGGGAGAAGAACCTCCCCAGCTCTGCTGGCCCTACTTTTCCTGATGCCCCCCCAGGATGCCATTGGCTCTCTTGCCCACAAGGGCACATTGCTGGCCCACGGCAAGTATTTCTTGTATGCATGGTGGAACTTTTCACATCTGCAGGCAGCAAACTACAGCACAGTCCTAAGAACTGTTGCTTTATGGTACAGTAAAACATCTCTCATGAAATCTGAGCCCTCATAAAGGCTGCATTAGGTCTGCTTTGTTGTTCAGTGTTGTTTTTTTTTTTTTTCTTAAAGAAGGTAAATAAATTACAAACAATGGAGCATTGTCCACTAAGTACCATTCTTACACCAAAAAGCCTTTTATAATGACAGCAGCATCATAAAAGTGCTTTGATCTCCAAAGGATCACGTATCTTTGTTTCCTATTAACATAACTCTCTTTCCCAGTGGAGCAGAAAGCAGTTCTGATAATGGCCCTCTATTAGGATAATTAAGAAAAGATTGTCCAGCTCTGTTTCCACCGTGGAGCTCCCTTCGTGTCACTCAAGATTTTCTACCCCAAATACCTCTGTCATAAGGAAAAAAAATTTAAAGGCTTCACATTTTCTGTCTGCCCCTGAGATGCTTAAGCAGCCATTAAAGGATTCTGAAGGAGAAGCCAGGCTGAAAATGAAGCCATCACCTGCTCTTTTTTTTTTTTTTTCTTTTTAATGTGAGCAGGATTTTCAGTAACTATGTCACAGATCTTTTCATGAGGTAGCAGGAAGGTGCCCTGGGTTTGTTTGCAAGGGAGGAGGGATGAGAAAGCATTACAGGTAAAACTTGTCCCAAGGGAGTTGTGGGTGTAATGTGACCAGAAGCAGAATTCTTCTGACAGATGACACAAGGAGGAAGACACTTGCTAAAAGAGCATTCCCAGACCTCCTCTTGAGAGCACAGACTTCTTACTTTGTCTTGCCATGCAATCCTCAGGCTTTTGCCTCTTCCACCAGAGATGTAGATGTGAGGGAACAGGCAGTCAGGGAGAAAGCCTGCTTTTGCCATGCACCTAGTGCCACCATGTGCCCAAGCAAGCCTCACTGCTGTAGTGAGACATTTGCTTTTCCAGTGCCTGCTTCAGGGAGTCATCCCTGTGCCTGAAGACCCAGAAGGACGATTCCAGGGAAAATCCTGTGCAGCTTTTGGGGACATCATAAAATGGTTTAGGCTGTGTTTAAGGGTGGTTTGGATGTGGTGCCTGGGGATATGGTTTATAGAATCAGAGAATGGTTAAGGTTGGAAGGGACCTCGAAGCTCAGCCAGTTCCAACCCCCCTGTGCCACAGACAGGGACACTTCCCACTAGAACAGGTGACTCAAGGCCTTGTCCAACCTGGCCTTGAACACCTCCAGGGAGGCTGTGGAGAATCAAGATCAAAGATCACATTCTGTGATTCTGTGCTCCACAACCTCCCTGGGCAACCTGTGACAGTGTCTCACCACCCTCACTTCTTCCTAACATCACACCCAGTTTCAATTTCCCCTCTGCCAGTTGAAACCCATTCCTCCTCCTCCTCCTCCTGTCATGACAAGACCAAGACCCTCCCCAGCCCTCCTGGAGCCTCCTGCAGATCCTGGAAGGCCACTCCAAGGTCTCCTGGAAGCCTTCTCTTCTCCAAGCTGCAGAGC
>VWYK01072818.1:6565-16594 GCA_013399775.1 Semnornis frantzii | reverse complement strand
CACTAGTTAAAGAAGACGCAATAATGGAACCTGCTTGTTGGAGTTTTCCTTTTATGTCACTCATAAAAACAGGAAAAAAAAAATCTATTTTCATACCGAACTAGAATATGATGCTGTTATGTTGAGAATATTTATTCCTATTGGGATAATTAATGGAAGACTACCTACCATGAAGATGCGTTGTAAAAAGAGGCAGAGAAGCCTGAGCGTCCTCAAAAGTAATTAGCAGAATAAAATTAAGGTTTTGTTCACATCCCCCTTAAGAAAAAACGTTTACCTAAGAGGAAAATCTTTATTTTAGGCTGAGTCTTCAGATCTGTTTATAGTCAGTGTTTGAAAACAGAGGGCTCCTAGATATTGAGATGTGCTTCTAGATATTGAGACGTGCTTCTAGATGTTGAGATGTGCTTCTGTTTTCAGCTGTCCGTGCCTCACAGCTTATGTAATCATTTGCCTCTGTAAAAAGTGTACACAAAAAGATATTAGCCTGAATTTTATTTTTACTTGGCACTGATTTTGTGCAGGTGCAAATGCCTGCAAGGCTATAGAAACTGAGCATATGTATTTTGATGCTTTCTGCTAGCTGCCTATCTTAGAGGTTTGTATGTCTTTCCTAAACATGTAAGCACCTTGCTCTGTTCAGAACTTCTCTCCAAGCTGCTCAAAGAGGTAGGAAGCATTGTTACACCTAGTTTTATATTTGAGAAGTTAAGGTTGTCAAGTGCCACTGAAATTGCTGGAGTCCAGACAGTCCCACACATATGAGCCTAGATATTTTGCTCCAAACCACTGTAGATATCAAGAAAGTGAAACTAGGGATCCCCAGTTTTCAAATTGAAACCCAAATTTTATTTCCCTGCAACCAAAATACCTACCTGTATTCTCACTTGCATTATCTTTATCAAAGTGCAGCTCTCCAGGTTCATGGCTGAAGTGTAAAGCTCTCACAGTCAGCGGCACTGCTGCTCATGTGCAATATGAAGAGATTCAGAACTCTCTTCTCCAACTCTTCCGAGATTTTATGGCTTTCCCTGCACTAAAGTTGCCAAATTCGGCTAAATACACCACTTAGTGAGGTTACTGCAAGCTCCCTGATGTATGTTCCCACCAGTTCACCCAGATTAAAGATCTGGCTAAAGGAGGATGACTCAGGAAAAGGGACATTGTACTTTCAGGTCTTACTGCAGGCTTTGTCCCCAACCTGCCCAAGTACAAGAATGACTATGCATCACTAACCAAATTCTATCTTGGTTTACTGTACAAGCCCACCAAGCTATCAAATGGAAAAAAATATCCCTTATGGTGCATCAGACCTCCAGTAGAGCTGAGCATGAATGCATTTCAGTGCCTGTACTGGGGAGTCTTGTATGTTTCTCACAACTGGGTTAAAATAGGTTTGTTTAACTCAGCAGTGTGCCCAGAATGGGCAAAGTTGCAAAATGGCAGGTATCTCCCATGATCAGCCACTAAGTTGATGAAAAGGAAAGGAAGAACATCTAAATTTAAGCTTAGAGCTTGAAGAGTGAAGAGTCAGCTCCCTGCTCTATCACAGACTGTCCTTGTGATCTCAGCCAGACACATCCAGAATACCTTAAGGGATTGCTTCACAGTCAGCTTGAGTTGAATTAACTGTTCACTTCAACTGAAAGGATTAGGAGCTGCTTCCTTTCTCACTCACCTTAAGCTAGTCTTTATGTATATCTCATGGTACAACAATGGCAACTCAAGGCCCTCAAGAGGCTGAAAAATAACCTGGCCAAATAAAGAAGCCAATTTTCATTAGCTTAGTGAACTAAATTGTCTTGAAATTGGGCAAGTAGCATCAAAAGCTGTTAGGAAGAAAGGATTATAATGTGGAGACTGGGGATGTGCACAGGGAAGAGCAAGGGAAGGAGAAGAAGAAGAAGGAAGGTGGCTGTGCTTCCTTGGCTGTAACAAGTCAGGAGCTTCTCTCACCTGCCTGTGTAAAATGTGTGTCAGGCAATCAGAGCATATAATAGATGGGGAATGGGAAGGACTCTGAGAATCAACCCTCTGACCAAGGACTGTCACCAGTAGCCAGATGGGAATGCAAAGAGGAAAGTAGCTCTCAATCTCATGGTGCTCTGAGGGATTCATGTGCTGGATACTCTGGTTACTCAAAACCAGCCATCCACAAGGCTTCTGGAGTGAAGGACACTGTCTCACAAGGAAAAGGACATGATGTTTATATCTAGAGGCCCAAGGTTAAGAGCATTGACTCAGAATACAGGGTACAGCTCTTCTCTCTGCAAGGGCACAGGGTATCACCATTCCTACCTTCCTACTCACCAGGCTATATATCCACGTTTCCAGAATAAGGTGATCTGATGAATCAGTTGTCAAGGTGCTGTCAGCTTAAATTTTTAAAAGGGATTGACTTTCTATCAGGACAGGCAACTTTGTCCAGTGGACAACACTTTTCACAGTGCCAGCAGCTGAACAAACCAGGGAGTATCATGCATGAAGTGCTACCAGATCCGTGGCCTAGGGGGAAGGTCCATAAAACAGATCCTTGTGAGAGTTGCACATCCCTTAGGCTTGGTGTGAACACAAATCTTTTTGTCCAGGATTGGATATGGGCATGCAAAGAAGACTTTGACACGAGCCAGAAAAAAAAGTGTATTGCTATATGATATTTGGGTAAAGAAATGAATGGTGTAAAACACAGCATATAGAAACTCAGTACATTGTTTATCTTGTGAGTAATATCCCAGAGGATTTCCCAGAGTATAAAAGCAAAGGAAACTGCATCAGACCAGAAGACCACTTAACTTGATGTCCTACCTCTGAATGGTCTCAAAGAAATGCATACAAAAATGAAACATTTTTCCCTGCCACATTTTCCTAGATTCTGGAACTTTTCTTGCCTGGGGATGTTTGAGAGACAAGTTATAATGATGCCCCTGATGGACTTTTTTATTTCCTTGAATTCATCTCATCACTTTCTGAATGCACTCATCATTTGGAGTCTGCAGCCCACTGTGATGAGGATTTCCACAGCTTAACTGTGTACAGCAAATGTAATCAGTTTTGCTTGCTTAAGACTAGTTACAAGGGAATTTTGTTTCATGCCATTTAGTTTTGTACATTGTGAGAAACAGTGAATAAGCCTTTCCCATTCACTTCCTCCATGGCAGTCATCATTTTTACTATGTGAGAGAGGAAACTTCGAAACGGATTTATCTTTGTTCTTCTCTTTTTTTTTTTTTTTTTTTTTTTTTTTTTTTTTTTTTTTTTTTTACTGTAATATGCTTGTCTGATTTCCAGCATTCAACAGCCCAAACCAGAGCAATCCCAGCTGGGCTAAACTGTTACCTGGAACTCATCTGCAGGTGGCCACCGCTTATATGCAGGCAGAGTGATTATAGAAGCAAAAAAATCACAGCATATTAAGGGTTGGAAGGGACCTCTAGAGATCATCCAGCCCAACTCCTCCCATCAAAGTAGGATCACCTAAGAAAAACCACACAGGAATGCATCCAGGTGATGTATTCGTCAGAGAAAGAGACTCCACAGCCTCTCTGGGCATCCTGGTCCAGTGGTCTCACTGTACTCTCAGTGTCACCCTCACTGTGAAGAGGTTTTCCTTATGTTGAGGTGGAACCTCCTGTNNNNGGTCTCACCAGGCTGCCCAGGCTCCCCTGGAAGGGGTGGGGAACCTCTGTAGATCTGCTGGACACACTTTCCTTAGCCCACCTCAGGATGCCATTGACTCTCTTGGCCGCAAGGACACATTGCTATCCCAAGGATAATTTGCTGTTCACCAGGACTCCAAGGTGTTTCTGCGTGGAGCTGCTTTCCAACAGGATGACACCTGGTCTATACTTCTGTCTGGTGTTACTGCTCTCCAGATGCAGGACTCTACACTCATCCTTATTTAACTGTATGTGGTTCACCTTTGCCCAACTCTCCAGGTTGTCCTGATCTCACTGGATGGCAGCACAGCCTGAGGGGTGTCAGCCACCCCTCCCAGTTTTGAATCATCAGAAAACTTACTGAGGGTACATTCTATCCCCTCATCCAGGTCACTGATAAAAAAATGAACAAAACTGGACCCAGTACTAATCCCCAGGGAACACCACTGGCCACAGGCCTCTTACTGGACTCTGTGCCCCTGACCACATTTCCCTGAACTCTGTTGTTGAGCCAGTTTCCAATCCATCTCACAGTCCAATCATCTAACCTACTTTTCTTGAGTCTGCCTATGAGAATGTTATGGGAGATAGTGTCAAAAGCTTTGCTGAGGTCAAGCTAGATGATTTTCACTGCTCTCCTGTTGTCTATCCATTTCATCATACCTTAGCAGGAGGCTATCAGATTAGTCAAGCATGATTTCCACTTAGTAAATCCACACTGGCTACTCCTGATAACCTTCATTTCTTCCATATGTTTAGAGATGGTCTCCTGAATGAGCTGCTCCATCACCTTTCCAGGAATGGAGGTGGGGCTGACTGGTCCTGTGGAATCTGTGGAACTGATCTCACTCTTTGTGCACAGAAGGAATGTCCATGCTGCACATCCTGAATACCTCAGATTGACTCAGCTTGGGCTGCAGGTTTGAATTGTGCACAGCTGATATCTAACATATCTGAAATACTTCAAACTTAACTATAATTGCAACATAGTTCTGAAGCTTCTTCAGACTGAGACACTCGCTCTAAAAGTGCCCATGCATGCATCACACATATATATAGGTGCTGAACACCAGTCTCCTGTAAGTGATGAGGACAGTACTTGGCTCTGAAAGGAGTTCTCTAAACTTGCAGCCCTGAAAGGAATGAAGTGACCAGAAGGAGAAAGAACTAATTGATTCTCAGCTTGCGCAACTGTGGCTGGAGGATGAGGCCTTTCTTGCTCTCCACTTGAGGTCAACTTGCATGCTCTGACTATGTTCATACAGCAGTATTATCCCAGATTCAAACCCAGGATGACCTCTTTCAAATTTCACATGTGGAATGGCTCATCTTGACATGTTGTCAGGCAGTGACCTCTTTGCCCTCCTTACCTAGGTACCACGCTTCAATCTAACAAGAACAAAGTTGGTCAGCATTGAGTGTCTGTATCCATAGCCAGCAGTGTTTTATTTACCAGCATTGCCATAATCCCAAAAAGCACTGTACCTACAGAGTGAGATGAACCAGTCTGTACACTTCACATATTAGGCCCCTTTTATTGTTCCCTTTTCTTGCACCCTCCTCCTGGTGCCACCATCTCAAATGTGAGCAGCACAGTGTGATGAAGTTTTCTTCCAGGCTTGGTAGATGAGGCCACAAAGTAAGATTTCATGGTGTTGTGGATCATCTGCTGACTTCTACCAGTCAAATGCTGCCATCAAATGCTCCTTGACAGAGGACATATACCCTAGGAAGCAGCTCACTGCTACAACCTTTTCTCTGTCCTGTTGCCTGAATATACAACATTCTCAGCTACCTTTACATGAATTAATCTGTGAAACATCACACTTGAGTATCTGAGAAAATCATGAGTTTGGAAATGAGGGAGGAAAAGCAAAACTGCAGTTAAAGGAACCATTCTCACTTCCTGAAGTGGGACAAAAAAAATAGTTTTTGTGGAGGAAAAGTGAAAGGAAAGTGGTGATGTTATAGATGATCGCTGGAATATATTCATGTTAGTCATAACTTAGTATGTCTGGGATCAGTCCAAGCCAATCTGGAAATCTGTTGTGCATGTGTCTATGTAAGAATGACTCACCTGAGAGTCTTTTAAAGTCCAGAGAAAGAAACATGTCCTTTCCAGGGTGGATCAGAGGAATCACATCTCAAAATTGTCTAGTCCCTGGTTCTGCTGGAGGGAATTTGGCTAACACCACCAGGCAATCCTTCTGTTTCTTTTCCTTATACTGCATTGGCAATCATGTGGTTGACTGATCAGGTGGAGTGGAAAGGCACTGGAAGAGCACTGTGAAGTTTTTGGATCTCTTTTGCACTCAGAAGAACTATTTTCCAGACAATCCTGATTCTGGTATTTCAGGAGCTCTGATGTCACAGTGGAGACTGTTAAGAGCTGGTGATTAGCATGGAGTCCTCCTGTTGAAAGCAGCCTTAGATTGCCATAAGTTCAGTGTGAAAATAAAGCTTTTGTTCAGGACAGTGAACTTTGGCTTTAGTTCTGTGGGCATCTGACAGAGATTCTTCACTGGGACTTAACTCTCTTGTGTTGGTCTGTGATCAGGATTGGGGCTCTCAGGATTTAAACACCGAAGACTGACCTGGCAAAGCAAAAAGTAAAACTTAGAACTACATTTACATGGAACTTTGTAAAATACACTGCTGTTTTCCTTGAAAAGACATTATTTACACTTCAGAGGACTCATTTCTCTAAAGCTAATGCTGATATTTGGGTGCAAAATCATTTTTGCTGTTGAACATCCACTTAAAGTGATAGCTGTGAGGCCCAAACTGGCAGAGCACCACAGGGCTAAGACAAATTTCAGCTGTGCTAACAGAATGCATCCCAGCCACATGGATAGATGTGGCTTCTTTCCTCTAGACAAACCCACAACAGAAGATACTAGAAGTCTCTGACAATAGTTCCTACGGGCTACATCTCCAGGTCTTGTCCTCCAAGTTCCTTGGACAGCAGGGTAAAGATTCATCTCACCAAGTGCAAACATTTACATCAATCTGTGGTACTCATCATAGTGTCTATGAGTAATCAGTGGAAAGAACTAAGCTGTCTAGGTTACTAGTTTAGTCTTAACTAAAGTGGCTAAAGCAGGCCATGCAAATCAAACTAAAGGACCAGCCTGCACACTGCTACCAAGTGCATTTTCTACCTTTTATCGGCAAAAAAAACCTAGCTCCACAGCACTCAGATAAGTAGAAGCTTTTAGAATTAAATCTGCTGTTTAAAGATAAAGCAAGAGGGAGAAAACAGTTGGTTTTATGTGGTATGACATACATTTGGCTCCATTTTCACATTGATTGTATATATTAAAAAAAAAAAAAAAAAAAAGGAAAAGTAAATAAACCTGAAGAGGATAATGTACCAAATTGAGTTTTATCATGAGTGTCTCCTGCTGAGATTTGAGAGCAAAACCTCCCCTCGAGGGGACAGAATAATATCATTTTAGTTATGGCCATATTCTTCATTTGGAACCTCCTCATCAGCATGTCAAGGCCTGTTATTCGCTGCTTGGAGAGACAATAAAATCGAAGGGCTCATCTTTAGACAGAAACATGCACGTCATCAACCTTTACACTGCAGAGATCTTGGCCCTTAATAAAATCTACATCCAGTAGCGAAGTTATCAAACGGAGTTGTGCTCGTTTCCTTTTACACGCCATGCAGGGCCACAATATATCTTTGCAGGCAGCTGGGATATCAATGCTACAACTTAAAATGGCATTCTGCGTCTCAATGAGTGATTTCCTGTGGGATTTCAGATAGTGGCTGTGATGAGAAGAGGTGTGATAGTGGATCTAAGTCCATAATGCATTTATCCCCAGGTGCACTCGCTCAATCTGTTCATTCTGCAGCTTCTTTTTTTTATTTATTTCGGAGTTTAGGAGCGCTTTTAGAGTTTTATTTTGCTGCACTGAGGCAAATGGCTATGAGTCACTTTTAAGAATCGGTGAGAGGGAAGGTTTCTGTGCATCATGAGGCTGTGCGGAATGAGATTGGGCTGCTCTGCTGTTTTTCAGATGGGAGAGGATTGAGGTTTTTTGAATGGTAACACAAAACGGAGCTGTGCTACCATTTCTTTTTAAGAGAGGGAAACTGAGGCACACCACAATAAATCTTCATAGGAAGAGGCAATTTGTTTTGTAAAACTCAGCATCTTTCCAGTGCTATTCCCTTCTTGCAAGGAGAGCAACACTTCAGGAGACACATCCTCCTTTACAGCTCAAGTGCAAGTCATTTCCAAGCATGCTTGGTATTAAGGTTTACCTGTATTAATAATTGAAAAAGGGCTAATACATGATTAATAAATATTATAGGCATGCTACAGGCCCAAGTAACATTTCTCAAAGAGGACACTAAGAGCTTCAGCAGATCTTTTAGGTAGTAGGTTGTGTGTCAGGAGTTTACCACATTAAAACATTCAGTAATCTATATGAAGGAAGTGAGGACTTTTGAGAACAGCTCCTTGAAAACAAAACTCTAATGCAGTGGATTTGTCTTCTGTGGCGAAGGAAAACATACAGGGAAGGAGAACGATGTCTTGAAATGAAATATAGAGAATCTTCATCAGGCACATCAGGCTGGTGGAATATTATAAATTGAAGATGGCTGTAGGATAAAAAAACCCACAAAAGAGAGGTCTTGTAGCCTATATTGTCTTTCTTAAAGGGGAAAAACTCACTCGTATTGTTTTTTATTTCATTTAAGGAAGATGTTGAGGCTGCCACTTGATTATTTATCTGTTCAGCATCACTAGTAAATAACGTTAGTACATTATAATCACAAGGGCATGGATACTACATATCTCTATTGCAAAACTATGTCTATATTCTATTATTAATCTTAGTGCAGTTGTGGCTCTGAAAACTGGGATGTGGAAATCCTGGGCAGAGAGAGCTTTGTTTTTTTTCTGGAGGGCCCTGCACAGGAGTGAAGCTATCCACTGGCTCGCAAAACTGCTCAGCCTACCTCAAAGCTGCAGTGATGGGAGAAGAAAATAGGAATTGGTTGGAGCATAGGGTAACATCTACATTTGGGTTTGCCTGCTGCTGAGTGCTACGCAGCTATGGGTCTGACACATCCAGCCTGCAGCCTCAGCATGACAGGTGCAAAGGTCTAAGGCTGGTGGCATGGAGAAGTCTCCTATTTCCCCTGCCTTGGTCCTGTGTGAGCTGCTTCATTTGGCAGTGAAAATTCCTCTTCTCTATCTCAAAATCCCATCATGGTCCAGGCACTTCCCCACCTGCCTGCAGCAAGCTTTGTGAAGCTGTTCTTGGTGGGGAGATGCTGAACATCTAAAACCAAAGGCTCCTTCAGGACTTCCTATCTCCTGAAATGCCATGGGATTGCCTGGGAAAATATTGTAAAAAAGACAACATCCAGTTCCTTGCTGCTGTCAGTAATGTTTGAGCCACTCTCCAGAAAGCTGAGGAACTCTGAGAGCACAGGAAAGGGAACAGCTTCTGCTCCTACCCCTAGCGCTGTAGAGATGGGATGAGGGGGAAGAAAAAGGTTTTTTGGAAAACAACAACAACAAAGCATTTTATGAAAAAAAAAATAAAAAATCTGCATTTATCCAAGACCGGACAACTTTCCAAATCCAGCTCACCTAAGCTATTTCCATCCCCCCCCCTCTCCCTGAGCAAAACGAATGCTGCAAGCAGTCACAGTGCTAATGGTCTTTTTTTCACGTCTCTTCCCCTTGCTCCCCGAACTGAAGGCAGAGCTGCAGAGACTTCAGGAGCCTCTTCATGCTATCACTTCACAGGCTGGAAGGTGACAGCTTCGCCAGGGACTAATGCAGGCCGACATAATTGAATGTGGCCTGCAGCAAAGCAGCTGCCTGGAGCCACTGTTGATTGTAGCTGTCATCAGGTGGAGCTTGCTGCCGGAAAATACGGTCCGGAGGAATGTGGCTCTCGCAGGCTGCTCGGTGCTGATAGCTTATTTACTCTTACCTCGCTACAACAGTTTTGTAGTTAA
Organism: Semnornis frantzii; assembly: GCA_013399775.1. Lineage (NCBI taxonomy): Eukaryota > Metazoa > Chordata > Aves > Piciformes > Ramphastidae > Semnornis > Semnornis frantzii. Next base: position 6,946 of record VWYK01072818.1, on the reverse strand, counting down.
TAACTGTCGGTATCACACTGTTGAGTGAGCACAGACGCTCGAACTCTGAATCATCATCAATAATCTTCCCAGCAACCTGGGCTCGGAAATTAAAGAGCAGCCAGAGTTTGCCGCATTTTCTGGGCGCCCTCTTGCCTTTCATTTATTTATTTGTTTATTTATCTACCTACCTATTTATTTATTTATCTTGATGGAGAACCCTTCAAAATGATTTTAAAGATATTTCCTCCCCCTGTTTATTTAACTGTTACAGGAGGTGGGAGAAATACAATCTGCTAAATTAGGCATGAAAAAACTGTACACGAGGAGAAGGCTCCCTTCGGCCTTGAAAGAGAAGTGACTTTAATTACAAATTCAGATGAAGAAGCAATCACATCTTCC
>VWYK01072817.1:0-12956 GCA_013399775.1 Semnornis frantzii | reverse complement strand
CCCTAACACACACCCCCCCACCCCCCAAACCCCCCACCACACCCAAAACAAAAAAGCAACCAAAAAGTCATGAGAGCAAAGCATTGTATAGGAGCAGGCAGGAGAGACTGGGGGTGGCTAATTCAGTATGGCAAAGCTCTGCAGCTGTAACTGGACAGGGGCAGGGTGAGTAAACCGTCATGTAGCAAGGCTCTGATGGGGACTTGGTGTATGCACTGCAATGAGTTTGTTGGCACTTAAGTGGTGATTCTGATACTGAAGGCTTTGGAGCAGCCTTCCAGTGCCTAAAGGGGCTCCAGGAGAGCTGGGGAGGGACTTTGGCAAAGGCTGGGAGTGCCAGGATGAGAGACAATGGCTTTGAGCTGGGAGAGGGAACAGTGAGAGTGGAGATGAGGAAGAAATTCTTTGCAGTGAGGATGGTGAGACACTTGCACAGGTGATCTTTGATCACATTGGGTGATTCTGTGCTCCACAACCTCCCTGGAGGTCTTCAGTGCTCCACAACCTCCCTGGAGGTGTTCAAGGCCAGGTTGGATGAGACCTTGAGTGACCTGTACTAGTGGGAGGTGTCCCTGCCTATGGCAGGGAGTTTGAACTGGCTGAGCTTTGAGGTCCCTTCCAAACTTACCATTCTGTGAGACCTCAAACATTTCTCTGGGCAACTTTTTTGAGTGTCTCACCACCCTCACTGTGCAGAACTCCCTCCTGATGTCCAACCTAAATCTCTCCTGCTCTGCTTTAAACCATTGTCCCTCATTCTATTACAAACAGTCCCTCCCCAGCCTTTCTGTAGATCCCCTTCAGATACTGAAATGCTGCTTTGAGGTCTCCTTGGGTGCCTTCTCCAGGCTGAGCAGCCTCAGTTCTTTCAGCCTGTCTTTGTAGCAGAGGTGCTCCAGCCCTCTGAGCATCATTTTACCTTGCTTGTAACATTACCACAACCTCCAACGATGCAGCAGTGATGCAAGTGAGGAAGGTTTGTGCAATGCTAGAAAGCAGCCTGTGGGTCCCCTGAATTAAGGAGATGCTTTTAGAAGTTCATGCCCTCTGGTCTGTGCAGGGCTTCTGTCCTTGTCTTCCAGAAATAGGTTGCTGATGTGCTTGTGCCCTCACTGCAGCTTCTGCTTCTGGTGACCTGGCTTTGAAATTTCTATTTAAGAGCAGGCAGTGAGTTTGTATCTTTTTTTTTTTTTTTTCCCCTAGCCTGAAGTTTGCCAGTTTTTATTTCACCTTCAGAGCTTTAGAGTTGTGAGCAAGGGGAATCTCCAGCAAGCAGACTAAAGACTGGCTGCTAAAATAGATGTCGGGCAATCAATTTCCTCCCCCCCCTTCTTTATTCCTTGAATTTTGTTCAATTGGAGTCTTCTGGTGTGAATAAAGGAGGGCAAAAAGAGCTTCCCAGCCTCTGGAGTCATCACTATCCTGGTTCTTGTTCCCTTCCTGGAAAAAGATCCTTTTAGATTTTAACAAATATAAAATATCTAAAGGATTTGCTGTAAAATCTTTCCTTACAGTTCATGGAGGTCCCTTTCATGCCAAACCATTCTAAGATCATCTAGCTCTAGCCCCCTGCCATGGGCAGGAACACCTTCCATGGAACCATAGAATGGCTTAGGTTGGAAGGGACTTTAGAGATCATCTACTCCAACCTCCCTGCCATAGGCAGGGACACCTCACACCAGCCCAGGTTCCTCAAGGACCCATCCAACCTGGCCTTGAACACTTTCAGGCAGAGGGCATCCACAGCCTCACTGGGCAACCTGTGCCAGTGTCTCAACACACACACTCTAAATGATTTCTTCCTCATCTCCAGTCTCAATCTCCTCTTTTCCAGCTCAAAACCATTGTCACAGGCTCACAGGATGTCAGGGGTTGGAAGGGACCCAAAGAGCTCATCCAGTCCAACCCCCCTGCCAGAGCAGGACCAGACAATCCAGCTCAGGGCACACAGGAACACATCCAGACAGGCTTGGAAAGGCTGCAGAGAAGGAGACTCCACAACCTCTGTGGGCAGCCTGTGCCAGGGCTCTGGGACCCTTCGAGTCAAGAAGTTGCCCCTTGTGTTGAGCTGGAACCTCCTGTGCTGCAGCTTCCATCCATTGCTCCATGTCCTATCCCAGGCAGCAGTGAGCAGAGCCTGCCCCCCCCATCCTGACTCCCTCAGATAGTTATAAACATTGTTTAAATCCCCTCTCAGTCTTCTCTTCTCCAGACTAAGCAGCCCCAGGTCCCTCAGTCTCTCCTCACCAGGCAGTGCTCAGTCCCCTCAGCATCCTTGTAGCCCCTGCTGGACCCTCTCCAGCAGATCCCTGTCCCTCTGAAACTGAGGAGCCCAAAACTGAAGGCAGTACTCAAGATGAGGTCTCTGCAGAGTAGAGGGACAGGAGAACCTCCCTGGATCTGCTGGACGCACTCTGCTTAATACCCCCCAGGATCCCATTGGCCTTCTGGGCCACCAGGGCATATTGCTGCCCCAAGGATAATTTGTTATCCACCAGGATCCCTCCTCCTGTCATTCCCAGCCCTTGTAAGAAGTCCCTCCCCAGCTCTCCTGGAGCCCCTTCAGCTACTGGCAGGCTGCTCTGAGGTCTCCCTGGAGCCTTCTCTTCTCCAGGCTGCAGAACCCCAACTCTCCCAGCCTGTCCCCAGAGTACCTGAAGCTCTGTGCCCACAGCTAGTGAGAAGCAGCTGTGGCTCTGGAGTTTATGCTCTAAATATGTCCAGAAAGCTCCTGGGAGACTTCAGAGCAGCATCCCAGTAGCCAAAGGGGGCTGCAGGAGAGCTGGGGAGGGACTTTTAACAAGGGCTGGAAGTGCCAGGATGAGGAACAATGGCTTTGAGCTGGGAGAGGGGAGAGTGAGAGTGGAGATGAGGAAGAAATTGTTGAGAGTGAGAATGGGGAGACACTGGCACAGGTTTGTCCGGAGAGATTGTGGATGCTCTGTCCCTGGAGTTGTTCAAGCCCAGGTTGGATTGGTCCTTGAGCAGCCTGGGCTAGTGGAAGATGTCCCTGCCCATGGTGTGTGTGTGTGGGTGTGTGGAACTAGATTGTCTTTAAGCTCCCTTCCAACCCTAAACCATTCTGTGATTGCTTTCTGCCTGCAGACACCCAAAGCACCTGGGGTTTTGGTGGCTCCTCTGGATGCCATAGAAGCTTGCAGCTTCTTTCAAACAGAAAGGTAGTTCACTCTTTCTGGAGACATTGCAGTCCTGCCCTCATCCAGCAGTTCCAGTGCCCTGTTCCCACCCCGCATGACTGCAAAGCTCCCTGCGGGATCAGTGTCAGTCCTTGGAGCAGCTACCAATGCTTGCAGTCTGGGTATCAAAAGCTGCATCTTCATCTTGGAAATGAACTGCTGAAAAGTGTATTTAAACAAAAAAGCAAGAAATAAATGGATCTGGAAGTGCTGGAAGGTGTCCAGAGAAGGGCCATGAAGATGAGCAGAGGGCTGGAGCTGCTCTGCTGTGAGGACAGGCTGAGAGAGTTCGGGCTGTGCAATCTGGAGAGGAGAAGGCTCTGAGGAGACCTCATTGTGACCTTCCAGTGTCTGAAGGGGGCTACAGGAAGGCTGGGGAGGGACTTTTTAGGGTGTCAGGTAGTGATAGGAGTGGGGGGAATGGAACAAAGCTGGACATGGGTAGATTCAGACTGGATGTCAGGAAGAAGTTCTTCAGCATGAGGGTGCTGAGACCCTGGTGTGGGTCGCCCAGGGAAGTGGTGGAAGCCTCATCCCTGGAGGTGTTTAAAGCCAGGCTGGATGAGGCTCTGAGCAACCTGCTCTAGTGTGAGGTGTTGGAACTGGCTGATCCTTGTGGTCCCTTCCAACCCTGACTGATTCTGTCATTAAAAAGGTGCCTGAGGTGCTGCAGAGCTGCAGTCTGAGCCTGTGGGCAGCTGGGTTTGTTCCTGCATGTTTCCAAGTGAAGCAGGTGGTGCTTCAGGGATGGTTTGGGTCGGGTTTTGGGGTTTTTTGCATTAAAAAAGAAGAAATGAAATCATCTTAAGGAGTGCTGCGTGAGGCTACTCACATCTGTGCACTCTATGTAGGTCAGATGTGTGTGCACTTCTTTACAAAGACTAAACCTGACAACCTCTCCCTTCTGCAAACAGGGGAGGGAGAAGCACCAATTCCCCATGCTGTGGCTCCCTGGGAGATGCCCTTTAAGGGGAAGAGAGATGCCAAGGGGGCTGGGTGGGCAGGTGAAGTGTGTTAGCTTCACCGTGTGCTTCAGGTCTGGAGCAAGGAGCTTTATGGGTGGAAGCTTGATCTAGGCTGTGTAGGCAGGGCTGCTGGAGTGTCACAGCACATTAACCTTACAGCTCCAAACACCAACTGCTTCCCTGCCATGCTTCCAGCAGATGCCTTGGACTAAAAAGGCTGCTTGCTAATCTCTGAAGCCTTTGTTTCTCTTGCCGTGTTTCTTAACATGCAAACTGCTTCCCTTCCTCCTTCCCCCCACCCTCAACCAGTCCTCCTGGTATTTCTTGACCTGCTCTGGCTCTGCATGGAAGATGAGTTTGAAAGGGGCAAGGTGTTTTGCCCCAAAGCATGTTAGGAACCTGATCCAACACCCTTTAAAATGGTTGAGAGCCTCCCTTTGCTTAATGGGCATGGCCTCAGACCCAGATGTCTTTGGTCTTGTTATGGATGCTGTGCTAGGGTGAAAGCAGTAGAGGTGGTGATCAGAGGTCTGGTTCCTACTAACTACCCACTCAAGCCTGGTCCTCTGAGCTCAGTTTCACTCCAGCCCATGCAGCAGGGGACCTAAATCAGTCTTGCTGCAGAGTGTCTCCAGATCTGAAGTTGTGATGAGGCAGGGACTTGTTTCACCTAGACTTGAGGACTGAAAACCTGAAAGTGGAACCGTATGGGACCTGATGCACCCATTCAGAACAGGTACATAGAGGACCTGGAGGGGATTTTTAATTTGGAGGGTGGAGCAGCTCTACCACTCAAATTACTTCTGACCTGAGATGGTCTTGGAAGTGGCAGCTGCAGCAGTGGCAAAGGTGGAACAGGGCAGATGGACAGGAGTGTCTTCCTGCAAACCAGTGCTGTGTGGAAGTAATTTCTAGGATTGAAGCTGATCTGGCTGCTCTACAAGTCTGTCAAGAGACATTGGAAGTGAAGGAAGGGCTGCACCTGGCACCTCCTCCTTCAGCAAATGCCATCTGCAAGCCAGTGGACATCCCCTACAGCTCTTCACAGCATCACAGGATGTTAGGGGTTGGGAGAGACCTCTGGAGATCTCAGTGTCCAGCCCCTGCCAGAGCAGGAGCAGAGAATCCAGCACAGGTCACACAGGAACACATCCAGACAGGCCTATAAAGGCTCAAGAGAAGGAGACTCCACAACCTCTCTGGGCAGCCTGTGCCAGGGCTCTGGGACCCTTACAGCCAAGAAGTTCTTCCTCATGTTGAGCTGCAACTTCCTGTGCTGCAGTTCCCATCCCTTGCCCTTGTCCCACACCAGGGCACAGGTGAGCAGAGGCTGTCCTTGTCCCTCCTTTGCTGCCCCCCAGCCCTCAGCTCTTGACAGACATTGCTCAGATCCCCTCAGCCTTCTCCTCTGCAGACTAAGCAGCCCCAGGGCTCTCAGCCTCTCCTCCTCAGGCAGTGCTGCAGTCCCTGCAGCATCTTTGTAGCCCTCTCTTGGGCTCTCTACAGCAGATCCCTGTCCCTGCTGAACCGGGGAGCCCAGAACTGGATGTTCCAGGTGGGGCCTCACTAGGCCAGAGTAGAGGGGCAGGACAACCTCCCTGGATCTGCTGGCCACGCTCCTCTTGATGCCCCCCAGGACCCCATTGGCCCTCTTGGCCACCAGGGCACATTGCTGCCCATGGATGCTCTCCACCAGCACTCCCAGGTCCCTCTCCACAGGCTACTCTCCACCAGATCCCCTCCCGGCCTGGACTGCTGCAGTTCGTTGTTCCTCCCCAGGTGCAGGACTCTGCACTTACCCTTGTTGAGCCTCATTAGGTTCCTCTTCAGCACACAAGTGGCCACCTACCAGGACCAGCACCTTCCTGAGAGACTTGAAAAGTGAAGTTCTGTACTCTGAAGCAGCTGGAAGAGTAACCAACACTTAAGGACTTCTCCCCAGTGAACAGATCCCAGTGACTTAAGCAGTGATCTGTAGTAGGTGGTCCACCTGGAGGTGACTTAGCTGTGTCTCATCTATGGATTCAGCAGCATTGCTCTTGGAAACTGGCTGTGGGTTGTAGCAGGCTTGCAGCGTGGAGAGGAGAACTTTGCACTTCATGGAGCTGCTTTGGTTTGCTTGAAAAAGGACAACCCTGGAGCACTTGAAGGGAGATTGCAGTAAAGCTTCTGCCTGAGCTATTCTGCATCAATTCTAGCTGGCAGCCTGAGTGTGGGGATGTGAATGTGTGAAGCGGGGGTGTGAGGACCTCTCAGTACATATCTCACCTTGCTAATTAGAATCATGGAATGGTTGGAAGGACCTTAGAGATTGTCTACTCCAACCTCCCTGCCATGGGCAGGAACAGCTCTCATCTAACCCAGGTTACTCAAGGCCTCATCCAACCTGGCCTTGAACACCTCCAGGGAGGTGCCAGCCACAACCTCCCTGGGCAACGTATTCCCAGAGCCTCACCACCCTTGTACTGAAGAACTTCCTCCTCAGCTCCAGTCTAACCCGGCCCTGCCTCAGCTTCAAGCTGTTCTTCCTTGTCCTGTCTCTAGACACATTCATGAAAAGTCCTTCTCCAGCCTTCCTGTAGGACCTCTTCAGGTATTGGAAGGCAGCTCTAAGGACCACCCCCCCCAAGAGTCTTCTGTTCTCCAGGCTGAACAACCCCAGCTCCCTCAGCCTGTCCTCATAGGAGAGGGGCTCCAGGATGACCTCGGGTAACCTCTATAGCCCTCCTCTGGACCCATTCCAACAGTTCCGCTGGGTCCAGTGCTGTTCAGCATCTGCCAGCAATGTGCACAGTGGCATCAAGTGCACCCTCAGCAAGTCTGCTGCTGACACCAGGCTGTGTGTGGTGCAGTGGAGGGAAGAGATCCACCCAGAAGGATCTTGACAGGTTTTCTGTGTCATTGGTGAAGACGCTGAAGAGCACTGGTCCCAGCACAGACCCTTGAGGGACACCACTTGTCACCCATCTCCATTTCTAGTGAGACGAAGTGTCCACCAAGATAGCTGAAGCTCGGAAGATACACACCCTTGCAGCGGCGTCCTTACCGCCTGCGCGCCGGGGCAGCGGCGTCCTTACTGCTGCACCGGGGTATCAACATCCCCACTGCTGCATCGGGGTACCACCAAGGGCATGTTCTGATTTCCCTCCACACACATGGGGCTTGTTTGGATGTTAAATCAAGGGGAAGAGCCATAGGAGCTGGGAATCCTCTGTCCCCTGCTTACTCTGCTTTATTAACCTAACAGGTTCAGAGGCAACAGCTCTTCAAAGAGCTCCAGGAGCTGCAGTGCTGTGTCATCTATAAAACATCGCCAGCCTCCTCCTCCCTGGGCAGCTTGTAGTGCTGGCAGCCCTTGGAATGATGTTCCAAGGCAGGGGGCTCCTGGTCTCTCAGAGCCTGAGCCTCCTGTAGATAAGGATGTGACACTGGATGTTGGCCATGGGATCTTATTTGTCCCTTGGAAGGCGAAAGATTTCCTTACAGAGCCTCCTCTGCTGTGGGATTTAGCTGCAGATTACTGTGAGTTGCTTGGGTTAGAAAGGAAAAAAGCCAAAGCAAGCAGTTAGGCAAAACCTCAGCGTCTGTAAACCTGTGGGCATGGCCTGAAATTGGGCCATGGGTTGGAGATGAGGACAAATTTCCTTGCTGCAAGAGTAGTTAGGGACTGGCACAGGCTGCCCAGGGAGGTGGTGGAGTCCCCATCTCTGGAGGTGATCAAGAAGCCTGTGGCCATGGCACTGGGGGACAGGGTTTAGTGGCCACAGTGGTGTTGGGTTGAGGGTTGGATCCATGATGTTAGGGGGCTTTTCCAACCCAAATGGGACCCTTACATGACTCTATAGGGTGCCTAAGTCCCACCTAGAATGGGACCCTTATATGACTCTGTAAGGTGCCTGAGTCCCACTTAGAAATCTGCATGTCTGTGGCTTCAAATATCCCCACGCCAGGCAGGTGAAAAGACTGAACCTAAACTGCAGGTAGGAAAAGCTGGCACCTGACAGTGCCCTCCTTGCTGTGCTAACACATGAACTGCTCTGGAGTGCTTCAGAGGTAAAAAAAAAAAAATAAAACAACAGCAAAAAAACAACCTTGGGACCAGGGTTTAATGGCTGTGGTGGGATTGGGTTGATGCTTGGACTGGATGGTNGAAAAGACTGAACCTAAACTGCAGGTAGGAAAAGCTGGCACCTGACAGTGCCCTCCTTGCTGTGCTAACACATGAACTGCTCTGGAGTGCTTCAGAGGAAAAAAAAAAAAATAAAACAACAGCAAAAAAACAACCTTGGGACCAGGGTTTAATGGCTGTGGTGGGAATGGGTTGATGCTTGGACTGGATGGTCGCAGAGGGCTCGTCCAACCCAATTGATTCTCTGCAACCTGGAGAAGAGAAGGCTTCCAGGAGACCTTGGAGTAGCCTTCCAAGATCTGAAGGGGGCTCCAGGAAGGCTGTGGAGGGACTATTGACAAGGGCTTGTAATGACAGGACAAGGGGCAATGGGGTTGAAGTGTCAGAGGGGAGATTGAAAGTGGATGTTAGGAGGAAGTTGTTTGCAGTGAGGGTGGTGAGACACTGGCACAGGTTGGCCAGGGAGGTTGTGGAGCACAGAATCACCCAACGTGATCTACGAGGAAGTCCCTGGAAGTCTTCTGTGCTCCACAACCTCCCTGGAGGTGTTCAAGACCGGGTTGGATGAGTCCTTGTGTGACCTGTACTAGGGGGAGGTGTCCCTGCCTATGGCAAGGGGTTGGAACTGGATGATCTTTGAGGTCCCTTCCAACCTTACCGTTCTATGATTCTGTGATTCGTCAGCTCCCTGAATTGTCAGAGGCTGATCCTAGCTGAGGAACAGTGTAAGCTCAAAGAGATGATCTGCCAAGGTGGAGCTCCAAACCCTGAAGGCAGGGCTGCAGGGAGAGCTCTCTGCAGGGCTCCTGCAGCCCATTCCTATCAGGATCTGTCTGTGTATGCTGTGGTTATTGCTGCAATCCCACTTGGTCCTCACTCAGATGGACTCATCCCATGGGTTGTTGCACCAGCAAAGGCAGTGACCCTTCCCAACCCTTTATTTTTTTTGTTATTGATTAATTCTTGTTTTGGATGCTCTGATCCAAAACTATTGAAGCCTTTGGAAAGTCTCTCCCTAGTTTACTGTCTCTTGGATGCAGTTCTAGCTGTGTGTGGAACATAGGAGGGCAGGCTGCCAGGCTGGTGCAGTCTGCTCTGAAGGCCACAAGCAGGCTCTGTTGCCTCTCAGAAGCCTCTCCCTGCAGCAGCAAAAATGAACCACACCGATAGGGGCTGGAATGTGCTGTGTTATCCAGATGCTTCCCCTTCTCTTTGGCATCTTAAAAGTTATCCATAGTAGAGAGGATCTACCCTTCGTGCCAACAGCTTTCTGGTGAGCAGAGTCTCCGGAATGTGAAAGTCAAGGATTAAATCTCTCCACGTTCCCAGGGGCTTCTGCCTTCCATCCAGACCAGACCTCTGCCATCTCACTCCTTCACTTGCTGATGTGGAATGTTGCAAATCCTGAGCTATTCCTGCAACTGCTTCCTTGTTATCCAGATGCTTCCTCTTCCCTTTGGCATCTTAAAAGTTATCCATAGTAGAGAGGATCTACCCTTGGCGCCAGCAGCTTTCTGCAGTTCATCAGGGAAGACCACTTGATGATGAAGATGCTATAGCAGTGTTTTAATGCACTTGATTACTGCTTTAATATAATAATAGTGGCAATGAAGCTGGGGAAGGGTCTGGGGAACAGGGCTGGGGAGGAGCAGCTGAGGGAGCTGGGGGTGTTCAGTCTGGGGAAAAGGAGGCTGAGGGCAGAGATTGCTCTTTGCAGCTCCCTGAGAGGAGGTTGCAGTGGGCTGGGGTTGGGCTCTGCTCCCTAGGATCAGGTGCGAGAAGGAGAGGAAATGTCCTGACATCATGCCAGGGGAGGATTAGGAAACATTACTGCATGAGTGGTCAGGGATTGGCACAGGCTGCCCAGGGAGATGGTGGTGTCCCTGTGGCCTGTGGCCATGGCACTGTGGGACACAGCTTAATGCCTATAGTGGTGTTAGGTTGGTGGTTGGACTCTCCCTTAGAGGGCTCTTCTAACCCAAACAAGTCTCTGGAGTTATTCTGTAACATTAACAGCATCTGTAGGGGGGAGAGGTTACTGGAACTTGGTTTTCTCCTCGTGGTTTTTATCCTGTGCTCCATAATTATTTTGAACCTGCTGTCACAGCCTGAGCTGGGCTGTGGTAGGACTGTTTGTGCAGTTGTCAAAATGCCAGCTCTAATGAAAGTCTCACAGACAGGCAATACCGAAGTGATTTAAGCCTTGGGGCTAAGCAGGCTGCTGATAGCACTTCCAGAGCAGTCAAAAGGTTTGTGGGTGTCTTTTGGGGTTGTGTTTTTTAGCCACAGAATGGTTGAAAGGCACCTCAGTTGTGCCCTGCGATAGGACAAGGGGTGATGGATGTAAAGTGGAGGATACATCTTGTGAAGAGTGACTGAGGGAGCTGGGGATGGTTAGTGGGAGGAAGAGGAGGCTGAGGGCAGAGCTCATTGCTGTCTACAGCTACCTGAAGGGACACTGTGGAGAGGCTGCTGCTGGGCTCTGCTCGCAGGTAACTGGAGACAGAACAAGAGGGAATGGCCTCAAGCTGAGGCTGGGGAGGGTTAGATTGGACATCAGGAAAAAACTTTTCATGATGCATGAGAGTGTTCAGAGACTGGAACGAGCTGCCCAGGGAGGTGGTGGTGTCCTCAACATTGGCTGTGTTTAAGGGTGGTTTGGATGTGGTGCTTGGAGCTGTAGTTGAAGGTGAATCTTGTAGAGTAGGATTCTAGGCTGGACTTGGATCCTGCGGGGCTTTGCCAACCTGCATGTGTCTGTGATTCTGACATGTTCCTGGGTGATCTGCCCTGGTTACCCCTGCTTTGGCAAGGAGTTAACCCCTACCACTCAGTGATGCTGTGAGGCACCCCAAAACCAGCATACATCCACTACACTCCTCCCATAACACAACCTGGAACAAAGCTGCCCTTGACCCTTTGCTAAGGAAACACCAACAGGTCCAACACTACAAGCAGGCAGTTGAAGCAGGACTGTGGAGAGCAAACAACTCAAGATGAGGCTGCAGTGTGAGTGCAGCCCAGACAGCAACTGTGTGCTGGGCTGCAGCAAGAGCAGTGTGGGCAGCAGGACAAGGGAGGGCATTCTGCCCCTTTGCTCTGCTCTCCTCAGACCCCTCCTGCAGTCCTGTGTGCAGCTCTGGAGCCCCCAGCACAGGAAGGACATGGAAGTGTTGGAGTGGGTCCAGAGGAGGCCACAAAGATCTGAGAGGGCTGCAGCAGCTCTGCTGTGAGGACAGGCTGAGAGAGNCCTGGAGGTGTTCAAGGCCAGGTTGGAGGAGGCCTTGAGTGACCTGTTCTAGTGGGAGGTGTCCCTGCCTATGGCAGGGGCTTGAAACTGGATGATCCTTGAGGTCCTTTCCAACCTTACCATTCTATGAAACCCTTGGCTGGCTGCCAGCCTTCATGCATGCCTGTGGACACTGCTAAGGATTTCTCCACTTCATCTTCTGTCATTTTCTCCCTGGGAGGAAGCAAGCCTCTAAATTGAATTATCACAAAGAAATCAATTGCAGATCAAACCTCTGTGAAATTATAATTGCTTTAATGATCTGCAAGCTGGGATAGAGAGAGGGCCCAGGGAAAGCTGCAGCAGCACAAGCCCTTCCTCTCCAATTTTCGTTCAGGTTCCTGCAGGACTGTGCCTTTGTTCACAGGCAGCATTAGTGTTTCCTAATTATGCATTAATTTAATCTGCTATTAATTTTCAATCATTGTTATTACACAGCCTCTTCCTCCCTCCCCTGCATGGCTGCTGCGTGTGAGGGTGAATTCCAAGCAGCTCCATGGTGAGCTGACAGGCAGCAGCTTAGCCTTTAAAAAAGGAGCAAACCTACCCCTCCAAGCACCAATCCTTATTAAGATATTAAAACAAAGGTGGAAGAAAAGCAGGGGCCAGGCTCTTCCCACTGCTGTCTTGTGGTAGGACAAGAGGCAATGAACTCAAACTGGAGGTTCCAGCTCAATGTGAAGAGAAACTTCATTACTGCGAGGGTGCCGGAGCCCTGGAGCAGGCTGCCCAGAGAGGTTGTGCAGTCTCCTCCTCTGGAGAATTTCAAGACCTATCTGGATGAGTGCTTTGGCAGGGGAGATTGGACTTAAGACTCTCTGGATTGCAGAATCACAGGGTGTTAGGTGTTGGAAGGGACACAAAGATCATCCAGTCCAACCCCTGCCAGAGCAGGACCAGACAATCCAACTCAGGGCACACAGGAACACATCCAGACAGGCCTGGAAAGGCTCCAGAGAAGGAGACTCCACAGCCTCTCTGGGCAGCCTATGCCAGGGCTCTGGGACCCTTCGAGTCAAGAAGTTGCCCCTTGTGTTGAGCTGGAACCTCCTGTTCTGCAGCTTCCATCCATTGCTCCTTGTCCTATCCCAGGCAATAGTGAGCAGAGCCTGTCCCCCCCATCCTGACCTCCAGCCCTCAGATATTGATAAACATTGATTAAATCCATTCTCAGTCTTCTCATCTCGAGACTAAAAAGCCACAACAAGCATTGAGTTCTGCTGCTTAGCTGTGATGGGTTTGTGGAGGCTTCCTTTGGTAGCCAGACCTGGGCATTATGATAAAAGGAATAGAGAGACAGATGAGGAAGGAAGGGAAGAAAATAAAACAGAGGACAGCAGTGGGGTCCTTGCTACCAGGCTGGGTGGGGAATGGCT
>VWYK01072812.1:37750-67310 GCA_013399775.1 Semnornis frantzii | reverse complement strand
AAAATAGTGATAGATATGCCTTTTAGAACATCAGCTTATGCACCCTAATACGCACTTACAGCGCTAGACCTCGCTTCACTCAAATGAGAACACAACAAGAAACAGCATTTTCATGGTTTGCATTCCCCAGCGTGATACTTTGTCCCAATGCAACTTACACATATCTAACAAGTATGACTTCTGCCATACTGCATACAGCACCCACCTGTCCTCCATCACATGAAGCTTTTGTTGGTTTCAAGCAATAGGAGATGCTGAAACACATGCCACTCATCTAAGGATTACTTGTCCCTCCACTTAGCTCTTTTAGCTTGGATTTCTGTCCTTAGACAACCCAAAGGAATACTCTCATCATCAAAGGAAAACCCATATGAAACGTGACCAATCCAATTCTCATTTGCAAAAAGAGCAGTGCCTTTCTGCTGTTATTATACAGAGCTGTGAATGATCCTGAAATCCCTTTCTTTAAACTTGAAAATGGCAGCCGACAGAGAGAGAAGCTTCAACCTCTCCAACTACAGCTAAATACTGCCCATGACATTGTTCCTGTTGAATGGTACAAGGGTAATTAAGTCTCTCACTACACCCTGGAGGGCTGTGAGTCAGTTTGGGCTCAGCTGGAGTCCACTAAAAGAGTATTGACTAAATTTATAGTAGTGTAATGAACCTATACATACTACTGGTCAGCATTAAAGGCCAAACAGCAGAGGAAGCCATGGAGGGAAATTACTTCACAAACTATGGTGTAGTGAAACTGCAATCAAGGAATAAGGAGGAAGAATTTCTTAGCTGCTGGCAAATGTACTGAAACCACTGGTAATACAACAGTCATGGGACTAACATTGGTACTTGGCTCTAAACAGTTTCTCTTAACCCAGTACTAGCAAAACAGAACCAAGTAGATATCCAGTCTCTTTGGAATAGTTACAGACTTAATATCAGATGCATACTGTTAGTTAATTCTAATGTAAGTTCCTCAATAAAAAAGATAACTCCATATAGTAAATTAATACTAATGAAGTACTGCCATTTATATATGATTTGTGGAGTTATTTGAAAATGGTGCATTTTAAATATGTTTGTGTTGTCACTAAAGCAATTGTATGCCTATTTGATACTCTGTTTACGTGTCTTCACTGATTGTGGAAGAAGAGATTCAGATGGTTTACTGAAGTACGCATCCCTAGAGCACTGGTACTTGACATGTTGTAGAGGAGGGCAAAAACTGAAATTACCCATTCCTGATGATATTCCACATTGCTTGTTGGGAAAGTCAGGTATCTAAACAACTACTTTTATGAAGTATCTATCTCTGGTTCAAATACTGAAAAATTATCAACTACTGCAAAAAAAGCACTTTTTCACTTTCAAGCACTGGCATTAAGTTTCCCACAACTGGGCTGCCTAGTTTCTGTTGTGGGGGTATGTAATGTTTCTGAAGCACAGTCATGCCATCCGACTGGAAGCTGACACACACAGACTCCACACAGTCCTTTACATCTACTATCATAACTTCTTCAGCTGATGTCCAGACAAGTAGGCAACTGCCAGTGTAACAATGACTTATTTCTCCCATGTCCCCTTTTTTCACTCATGGACATCTAGAGAGGAAAGCATCTGACAACAAGGAGCAAGGTGTCAGAGATCTACCCAGGCAAAACGCTCCTGTGCAGCTACACATGGCTAAAAATCAGAGTGGTCCAAGTACAGCCCTGACCTGGGGCTCCTGATCTGTTCTCAGCCTCCAACACCTCTTTATGTCTTCAACATGTTCTGCCTCTGTAATGATCCCTGGCCAGGTGTGTGCTCAGGGTGTCCAGCGCCCCTCAGCTGTATTCTTGGTTGGAGCCTCTAGGTGACACTACTTTAATATAAACTAAAACACAATCGTTTCCAAACAAGGCTCCTTGCTCCCGCCTCATCTCTTTTCCCTCTCAAACCTCATCCGTAGGCAGAGGAAGAATACCACAAACACCACAATCAGAACAGGAAATAAAGCCTTGGGTACCTGTAACACCTGAGCTAAATGCCCATGTTATGTCACAAGTTAGGTGGCTTAGCTTCTTTCTTTCAGGTTTACTTGCTTTACTTGAATTTCTCACATGCACACCACTCAAGTAGCTTTAATTATTAGTATGGATTCAGTAAGCAAACTTTCTTGATTAGGGCACCACCATAAACTTGTTTTAAGCATACTGTTACTTACGACAGTTTTTCACTGTGCAGTACAAATACCTAATTTGAACTGCCTTTTTGGTGGGTTCATGTTACAGAATAGGCATAAATCTCACTATATTTTCAGCATTTTTGTACCAGTACAATCAAAATCTAACAACTTCTTTAAAATGTAAAATCTCAAGACCAGAACGAATATTATCAGTAATTTCATGCAAGGCTAAAATGCTCCCGGAAGGACTTCAGTTAATTTTTTCCCGATTTGATAAGCTAAGAATCTCTGACAATCTATTCATAAATAATAGACCAAATTAATTTTAAATTTTATTTCTGGTCAAATTTCCACTGAAAATATTCCTGGCCTTGACTAATAACTTGAAGAAAACAATGTGACACCTGAAAAACAACATTTGTTTCTGTATACTGGCAATCAAAAACATGTCAGGGATTTGCTTTTGTTTTCTTTTTAAAAATCCTGGACAGATAGAAGTGAACAGCTGACTTCTTGTTTTTAGCTGAGATTTTTCAGTGGGACAAAACCAATGCCTCACCAGCATGCGCCATCTTGATATGGCTGAAGTGCTTGGTCAAAGTGTTTCAACTTAAACCACTTACAATTACTTTTTAGTCTAGCTAGACATTAAAACACATTACTATTAGACAATTTCATAATGCAAAACTTAACCAAGTTATCCCTTGACCTTTTGTGCTGTGTCTTCCACACACTGCAGAAACCACTCTACACAGTAGGTCCTCTGTTCATATGGAAGAATATGGCAGAGCAAGGAGACATCCATGTAGAAAGGACACGAAGGCCACTTACAGTCAACAAAGAAATACAAAGATATACTGTAAAGAAAACAAAGACTAACCACCTCTGCACATCACACAATGACAGAAAGCAAACTAAAAGCTGATGTTGTGTACAGGTATCCTAAGGTGTTTACATTAAAGATGAGGGGAAAAAAAGAAGGTAAGGTAATACAGTTTGTATACTAATGCTGGTTTTGGATGGCTAGCAGTACTTTATTTTTGATACTGCCTCTGTGATGCATACCTCCTTCAAATACATTTCTCTATTTAGAATTATTATTTGAAGAAGTTTAAATTGAATTGCCCTAAGTTATGGCTCCATCATGTATTTCACTAAACAAGCACATAGGACAGAGTCTCATCCACATCAGTGAGCACCTTTGTGTAATATAAAAATGAAAAATGTCGACTCCCTTTACTTCTTAATGAAGTGACTCCAACTGTTCAGATTTTAGATAGAAAATATACAGCTCCAAAATTATTCTCGCCACAATTTCTCAAGTCTGTTGCTTCCCTCCAATCTTTCCAACTAGATGAATACCTTCTCTATCCCTCTGGAAATCTCTGATTCTCCCAACTCCAAATGCACAGAGGATCCATACATAGTCCTTTGCTATCAATGAAGGATTGCTCCAAGCATTGTTTCAGTACTGGATGTTGTGTGTATTGGGCTGCATGCAACACAAATTGAAGAGGAAGACTGAAAGAGGTTAGAAATTTCTTAATTCAGTGTAAAAAGAAGAAAGGCTGGTATCTGGCAAATTGAAAACACAGAAGAATTCTGAACCTGTCCAAGGTGAGCAGATGCTGGTGAAGCAGTCAGAAAGCGAAGGGAAGACGTTTATCAGCTTAGTGGTTTAGATGGCACCTGAAGCTAGCAGGTGGTTATCACCTTCTGCCTCTGCTCTTTTAAATATCAACACAGACATTTACAGAAACCATTGACGCAGCCACACACATACGCACAATACAGCCATTTGAGTGGAGACTGAGACAGCAAAATCTACCTCTGGAAACTGAAAACTCCTAACTTTTTCTCTAAAGCCCTGACAAGGCCTGTGAGGCCTAGATGACTTATCTGCATGAGGTGCGAATGCTGCCTTCCCTTTCACATTGGGTTGCTACAGGTCAGGCTGTGACATGCTTACTGCTGCTTCCTGGCACCTTACTCTACACACAGTCTCATCAGCCGGAAAGCCATGCCTGCAAAAGTACCACGCTGTTCAGCAAGAGTTACTGCATCTGAATCTACATCCTGAAATAAGAAAAATGCCATCAGGCCAAATAATTAAATTAATTCGGAAATTTCTGACCCTGCATACACACACAGTCCTGCTACATTGTAATTTCGTATATGTCCATGCACACGTGTGTGTGTGCGCGCACACAAAGGTACAAAGATAATGCAACTTGTTTCTGTCCATGTGGAAAAAAACCATCACAGCTATGCAGGCATGAAAGAAAAATGATAGAGGCTCCTCCTGCCTCAGAAGAAGCAGAAGGGGTTACCGTCATCTGACATTAAGGGACTACAGCATCCATCTGGTCAAAGGAAGAAAGATTAAAGCATCACACTCAGTTCTATTGTCACACAAGTAGACCATGCAATGCATTACTACATCCCAGATTACAGTTACAAAATCCACCGGTAACAGCCCTGTGATTAACATGCCACCTGTTACCTTTTTCAAAATGCTGAAATTATCTTATGATCGCTTTCAGCTTGACAAATGCAGTTTAATCTTTATTGCATCTCACAGCACAGACCTGCTTCATCCATGTCTTATTTATCTGACGTGTGTCGGAATGCAACCCCAAGCCCTCGTTCCCCCCCTGTCACCAGGCATTCCTTTTGCTCTGCTTTATCAATATACCTGGGTTTCCATATCCGACTGCTCCTTTACAATAAAAAACACACCCACCCAGTATTCTACCATTGCCTGTTGCCTTGGTAATCCAAATGCCTGGGTACTCGCTGATTATCGGCGAATGAGACTCGCATTGTTCACACCGCAGCGCGTCTGCTATGTTAATGTGAGATAATGGCAGCCAGAAGACTCCTTTTGTTCCCAGCTTTGCTGTTTATTCATAGTGCCTGGAGGTCAGCGACTGCTACAACAACCGGGGAAGGAACCGCTG
The DNA here is from genome assembly GCA_013399775.1 of Semnornis frantzii. Taxonomy (NCBI): domain Eukaryota; kingdom Metazoa; phylum Chordata; class Aves; order Piciformes; family Ramphastidae; genus Semnornis; species Semnornis frantzii. The sequence goes on along the minus strand of VWYK01072812.1, from coordinate 62,183 downwards.
AAAGCGTGAGCAGATTCCACTTCTGCTTTTGCCTCAGAGACAGGGGAAACACGAGCAGCCCCGCACAGCGAGAAGGGCACCGGGAGCTCTGCAGTCTGACTCACGCAAGGTGTAGCAGCCGCCTAGGAGGAAGATTTGATGGACTTGCACTTCCGAGATTTTAGATGAAGCTGATTTACGCTCCCGACAACAGAGAAACCCGCGTTCTTCAAGAGGCGCGGCGGGAAAGAAGGGAGGGAGGGGAGGGGGCAGCACCGCACCACCGCCACTTGCTGGAAGCGTGGAGGACTGGAGGCTGGGGGCTGCCGTGCAGCGGGGAGCAGGGCACCGGGGCGAGCCCTGCTGAGCCTCGCCGCCCGCCAACAACCTGCCGCGGGCAGCCGCCTGGAAGAGGGCGGCGGTAGCTCCCCGGCGCTGCCGGGCTGAAGGCGGCGGAACGGGGCCGGCTGCGAGTAGCAGAACCGAGCAGCGCCCGGAGCTGAGCTCCGGGGCCGGGCCGGGCAGAGGTCCCGGACAAATGAGTTGACCAGTGAGGAACGGCTGCACTTCGGGCACCCTACGGGGCAGGTCTTGAGAAACGCCTCCCCGAGCCGCCTCCGACATTCTGCCTGTCAAAGTTGTTCGAAAACGCTGCTGCTGACACAGTGACACGGGCAAACAAACCATCACATCCTATCTCCCCTGACATGGTAAGTGGGAACGGAGGGCATAAACAGACTGTGGTACCTTCCCGCGTTCTCGGTCTGAGTGGAGATGAGGACACTGAAGAAGACGCCCTAGTTGGTCTGCTATTCCTCATTCGTGGAACAGCCCTTTCACGGGAAGAAACCACTGATTCCCACTAAGGTTGTCGATGTCCTCTGTCTATTGTGCAGGCTTTGTTGTCGCCTCCGGAGAAAACCAGTCACAGATTTTTTTTTAGCAAGAATTTCTAACCTATTTTATTTTAGGGGAACCATTATAAAAGCTTTCCATTTCTGCAAACAGTAATGACTATTTCCTTTTCTTCCCCTGTGATACTCGAGAGACTTGAGAACCCAAGTGTATGGGCATAGGATTCACTCCTTTTGTAATCTATGTACAGGGAAATCCTGGAGGGTCACAATTTCATCTATGCAAATGAATGACTGATACTGGCAAAGAAGGGGCACCAAGGAAAATACCTTCAGACAAAATACACATCTTTGCTCCAGTTATCAAATTACGCAAAACAAACCCAAAATATTTTAAAAACAATATGTATTTCCCATCATTTGTGCCATCACTTCTCTTTTTTCTCTCTACTGAAACACTGTCAACTCCCTCTGCTTAGAAGCCATGGCACCTCCTGGCAGGCAGGCTGGAGCCCGATGCTGACAGCATGGGTACTCAATGAACAACTACTCACACTGAACTCGCAGATGTGAAATCACAGGCTGTCTCTTCTCCAGCCTTTCTGTGTCTAGAATGAACAGCTACACCTCTCACGTGGACCTGATGCTGCAGTGACCACTGATTTAGTTCGGATGTTCCCTATCCAAAGGTACTCAATCCAGTTAAAATACTGCCAATGATTTTAATGAGTTTTGCATCAGAGCTAGGCAAAGCATAGCTTTCAGTGTCACCATGCAGTTATCATGCTGACAGTAAAAACTTGTGAAAACTAGGTGTTGCCACAGCTGAATGATTCTGAGCTTCAGTGCCATCAGAATGAGGGTTTCATGAGAACAAAAGACAAGTGAACCTTCCTAATACAATGGATGAGGAAAACTATCTAGACTCAGCACAAATCATATGGTTTTGAAATCAGCTCTTGTGTAAAGAGCATACTGTGATTATCACAAAACAGTAAATGGCAACCAATTTGACATTTACAGGACCTGGATGTTCAGTATGGCCCAAACATGAGAATACCTGTCTTTTCAAAGGTGTTATTGTATTTTAAAAATCATCATACACATGCCTGAGGAGGTCAGATTTTGCCTCAGTCAGCAGATACTTCAAATAGTATTTGACTAGTCTCTATCAGGATTTTAAAGAAATATATCACCTGACACTTTTTAGTTAAAAAAAACTTTTAAAATGATATTAAGACTTTTCTCTACACAATGCATAGAGGAAAAATATAGATAGACTTAAATATACTTATCAGGAAAAAAACAAACAAAACAAAACAACAACAACAAAAAACCAAACAAAAACAAAACACCAAACAAAACAACCCATGAAAGTATAGTAGTTGTATTGCTACATACTATTCTTACTGCAATAGCACTCACTTTGACTTTCTGATTAATACAGAAGCCCTATTTTCACATCTGTGCAGGGTGCTGTTGAAACAACACAAGATCATCCTTATCCTATAACATGAAAAATACATATCTCAAGAGAAGTTAAGCTGCCCACTATTTTCAGAGATCAGAGAGATCTCAGCCTCTCCTGCTACCACAAGAACTGACCACAAATTTCTCACCTACAATGAAATCCAGAATTTTCACATGAAAATATTAGAGCTGTAATTATTAACAGCTAATGGTTACACATCATCAGTACTCAGCTAGAGAACACTAATAATTTGCTTTTAGCTTTGACGTTCTTTCAGGGTTTCCTTCCACCTCCTCCTCATAATAAGTAAAAGGGTGTGTGCTAAAACTAGTATCAGCACTTTCACTTAGAAGTGGCAAGCAAGTGTTGGGACAGTACTGCTGAGCAATTAGTACTGTCTTTTAAAAGCCTAGTGCACCAGGGCCCTAACTTAATATTGTTCTGAACAAATCCCAAGGGTTTTGTTGTTGTTGGGTTTTTTGTTTGGTTTGGTTGCCTGGTTTGGTTTTTTTTGCTCTTTAAGAAATGACACTTTGGCAGAAACATCTGTGGAATCTGAACTTTTCCATTATTTTCTCCTGATGGTGGGTTTTAACATTTATTGACAGAAAGGAAGACAGAAGAAAAAGAGAGGCTGATGTTGTAGAATCAGGAGTAATATATAGGTTGCTTTAATGGGCATATTCTCTTATATTACGATTTACCATCTGTTCAGTTCTTAATTATATTTATTTCACAACTTCGAAACCAGAAAGATGAAAAGGCTTTGAAACAATCTTTAAGTTTTGAATTATTTCACTTCCTGTATGCCACAGACACATGCAGTAATGAAGTTATCCCTGACTTTGAAATGATGTAAAAATACGCACAATGTACTCCTTTTTGTAGAAGCGCGAATATGCTGCACCTGACCTTTCGCTTTAGCCATTTCTCTCATCTAGACATTTTTTAAGTGACTATCACTGTTAAAACTGTCTATGATGGCAAAAATCAGAAACACAGCAACCTTTACAGCAATTCTGACACCTTTTCTACTAGTATGTTATAACCAGATCGCTCCTGATTCTTAATAAAATTATCCATCCAGTAAAAATGCAAACACAGAACTGCCGGAGCTCTTAGAAAGTTCAGCTCTTACTAAACTTTCAATTAGAAGAAAAAAGACAAAACAAAGACTAAAAATAGGCACCCTTGTAAAGCAGGTCTAACCAATTAAAGGTATTTACAGTGACTGCCTGAACATAAAACAGTAACGAAAATAAAGCACCTAAGTTAATATCGAGTTACGATTTAATCTACAGTTTAATCTTCTCAAACCTCTAGTATTAAATAAACTGTGATTTTAAAAAAATTAACTTCATATTTGTCATCAATTTTGACTGCCAAATACAGACATTTCTGTCTTTTGGTCACTAACTGCATGACAGCTGGCAATTAATACAGAATACAAAATTTGGAGCAAGAGAGAAGGCAGTAAGAACCTGACAAACACTCATGATCACATACCAAACTTCAGCTAACAGCTCTCTAGGTTCAGGTCTTTCGCTGACAAAGCAGGCTACACTACGAACTATGTAAGAAATGAAAAAACCCCTGCAGCTTGCATGGGTCAGATCCACCTTAAACTGAGTAAGTGTGCAGTTCCTGCTGGGATTGATGGAAACTGTACCCATTTCAACCATGTAAAGGTCCATCACTTAACAAATGAACTGTTAAGCAGGAACTTGAACAAAGCAAAAGGTGTATAATGGCAATACTTTGCACTTAACAGCATTTGCCTTAGATTTATAGAATCGTAGAATGGTTTATGTTAGAAGTAACCTCAAAGATCATCTAGTTTCAACCCCCTGCCATAGGCAGGGACACCTCCCACTAGAACAGGTCACTCAAGGCCTCATCCAACCTGGCCTTGAACAACCCCAGGGAGGGAGCAGCCACAACCTCCCTGGCCAACCTGTTCCAGTGTTTCATCACCCTCACTGTAAAGAACTTCTTCCTAACATCCAGTTTAAATCTCCCCTCTGCCAGTTTAAATCCATAAATTCATTTAAAAGTAGAAACAAGTCAGCCACCTTGAACAGTATCTGTCATCTCAGATATTATATCGGATTGGAAAACTACAACACAAAGAACTTCCATTACTTCCCCCTGCAAGCAAGAAAGCCTAATGTTTCATTCTTATGCAGAAGAGCCAGCCCAAAGTCTTCTGGACTCTCTTAAGACCTCCATAAATCCTTTAAGTAGGACTTATATTAGAAGTTACACAAGATTAAGGAGGTGGATAGGTCTCATACTGGTCCTTCAGTATAGGAATGACTTTTTACCCATGTGAATCAATAATAAAGTCTAAAAATACAATAAATAAATGGAGAAAAATATAAATTAATTTCCCATTCAAGTTTGACCTAAACATGATTTCACTGCATTGACTTTAAAAAAAAGTAGAAGGTTTTTTGAGGGGTATCAGTGCTCAAGCTTTCAGAAAGCACAAGAGTTTGTAGTCCAACCAATTACCTTACATTAGGAATCAGGCATTTAGCTGAATTTTTGCTCTGTATGCAACAATCATTTTGTTAATTGAAAACTAAATTTGGAAAGAAATTAGCACGATTAGAGTCCATACTCTGAAAGCATTTGTTGCATGTGTGCACATCCTTATACAACTTATATTCTGCTCTCCATGGTTTGACCAACACCATCACTATCAGAGGCCTCCTTGATCTACTTCAGTTTTCTCCCACAACTCAACTTTTTTAAAATAAAAGCTTATCCCTAAAAAAGAGGCAGCCCTGAATTCCCTCCAGTATATGTGCCAACATTTTCTTACATGTGAATCCTTAGATTTAGATTCTTGTGATACATTCTTGAGCCAGATTTTTTTTAAATAGCCAAGCCCTGTTTCTACTTTGAGGCTAAGCAGCTGTGTTTCTGTACTGCCAGGTACATCGGGATTCCAGTCTCTGGATAGAGCTCTGTGTCATTTTGTTACTAGTAAAAGCAACAGCAGAAAAAGCTCTGTGTGAAGTACTGAAGATATTCTGCCAACAGGGGAAGGTTTTTTTTTTTTTGTCTAGTAATATTCAGCAGCTGACATATATCCCACATCCCCTCTGCTAAAGTAAGTTAGGTTCTTGAATATTTTCTTGCTTGTTCTAACTTGATATCTAATTTTTCTTAAAAAAATTGAAGTAGCCTAATATTTTTTAATAGGAAATGCAAATTTTTTTTTGTTTTAATTCACATGAAAATCTTGTGAATTACAGATAAAATAAGATGAACTTTAATACTAAGCTTTTCACTAAATGTAATGTGAATACAAATTTTGCTTCATGAGTGATGTTATCACTGGGATTGTAGCTAATGGCTTTTCAGGAAAGTGTTCTTCACCTCATACTCACTATTGTCTTACAGTCTGATTAGAAAACATCCATGAAAATAAATAGTTTCAGCTGGAAAAATAAAGTGGAAAGCCATAAGATGTCTCATTCTAATGTACCACCTGAGAGATTTTGAGCAGTCATGGTTATGGCTAAATTACAGACTAGACAGCAGCACACAACTTTAAGCAGTGATGCAGCTTATTCCAAATCTCTAAGTGGCTGCAGGAGCTATTGCATATAAGAAGTTTTGCCACAGGAATTATATTTCTAGAGAGGCATCTCATAGGTAAAGAGCAGTAATTTAGAGCCCCAGTGTCCTCTTCAGCAAATCATTTCATATTGGGCAGTATGTCCTACTACAAGGCAGAATATTGGGCAACCTGGTAATCCCAGAAATCCTGGCATTCAGAATCACAGAACCTTAGAAGTTGGAAAGGACCTCCAGAGATCGAGTCCAATCCCCCTGTCATGGCAGGATCACCTAGGGTAGTTTGCACAGGAACGTATCTAGGCGGGTTTGGAAAGTCTCCAGAGAAGGAGACTCCACAACCTCTCTGGAAAGTTCAAATTTCAATTCAAGTTCAGCAGAAGAAAGTATTTGGTTTTGGACATTATACAGAGTTTCAGTGGAAAAATGCCATGAAAGAAAAAAAATTGTGCCTATCTTATCTAGTAACAAAGCACAGAAGCCCTGTGAGATAGACCATGCTTTCATCCTTACTTTATAGACTCTAAGGCATCAAGAGGCTAAAAGGTCAGATGAGGATCAAGCATCTAAAAACTACAAAACTACATCTATGAGAGCATATACACTGCCTGACGCCTTCTCTGTATATTGGCCACTAAATTAATCTTGGCTTCAGCAAAGCTTCACCCAGGTGTACAAATAAGTTGCTTTAGAACAGAAAGTTTACTGAGTTTTCTTGAAGTGTGTTTACAATCAAACATTTCATAAGCAACTGAGAAAAGAAGCAATCCAGATACTCTGAAAAGCCAGTGACTCTATATTAATTACACTATTAACAAATACTTTCTTCTCAAGGGCTACAGAAAAAGTATAGTGTTTTCTTGAACAAGAATAAAACAAAGAAAAAAGACCCAACTCGAAACCAGAAGTGGCTTCTGGACAAATTCACACAGGCAAATGCACTGGTACAAAGATGTCCCTAAGCCACACTCTGACATGAAAGCTCAAGTTACTTATGCTACCGTGGAATCTAGATACAAGGGATTTAGCCTCATCCTCACTCTTAAAATCCTTTATTAACAAAAGTGCCTTACACTAAGAACAATTTATACTATTTTGATTTCTTTTAATGTGATGCTGAGGGAAAGCAAGCCATGGAAAAAAATCCCAGAAGCATGAAATCAGTGTTTAATCTTGTCTTCACTTACACTTCAGCTTTTGCCTTGACCTAGGCTCTGCAGACAAGAAATAAAAATGCTGTTCCTCTCCCTAAACTGGTAATCAAAGGTTTCACACCTACAGCTTCTTCTGGCATCTTTTAATGCTCACATTTTCTCTAAATCAACATATGTGCTTTGTGGTCTTCACCTGATAGGAGGTGGTATAGGATATTCTTCCATCTACGGCTACACACACTATGTAATTGCTTTGTATCCAATACATTTCCAAAGGCACTCGCTAAACAGTGAAATGTTTTGGACTTCAAGAAAAGCCAGTGGTGTTTAAATAAACAGTAGGAAAATGTCTGGTGACAGGTATGTTGTAGATGTTTACCTCTAGGGTGTAACTGAAGTTTGAAAGCACGACCACTTGATCTAAGCACAGGTTTGAAGACGGAAGCGATACTTCGTTATGCACAGGCAACAGCAAAGACAAAATATGAGTTTATTTTATACTTCCCGCATTGTCTGTAGTGCTGTTCAGTGCATGAAATGCTGTAGCTACCTCTGTCAAAGGTAACAAACGTTTCAATTAACAGATTTGCCATGTGGTATGTCTGTAGAGACTGCCATTTCTATGGACTGGGCTGAGACTCACCTATGAGAAAGGGTGGGTTTCATGGAGCTCATGGAGTTCATGGGAGGTTGCATGGGTAGCTTCCCTGGAGGATCGTTCTGCCGGCTTTTCTGGTGGCGAAGTAGTAAGAGCCGTCCCAGCTCCTCACACCACGAAGAAAGCAGTGCTGTGCAAACAGAACACAATGACAGTAAGCAAATAACTGAAGAGCCATCATGGCCAAGTGCAGACACAAGCTACTGTAACAGGAGTAACAATCCAGGCAGACAAACGTCAAGACTCTAAAGCTTGTCCATGAACCACCACTCTTATTATTATCCTATGTCTGAATATTTTTATATGAGTTATAAACAAGTTAAAACTCTTGCACAGCCCAGGAGGCACAAGAGAACTTGTCTAGGCTGATCAGAACAGAGATGAAGAACGGATGAGGCACAAGGATATGGGATAACTGTTGTGAGTGAAGAAAGATGCAGAAGAATTTGTTTCATATTAATAGAAATTTAAGAAAAACAGACAGAAGACATTCATGGAAGGGAACAAAGAACAAGATCTCTTCTCTGTTTGGCTATTTTTGTGCAAAAGATTAATTCGAGAGACACGAAGAGAAACCCACGTGCAGAAATTAATTTCCAAAACTGCTATCAGTTACCAGTCTTGAATAGACACTCAGAAGAATATACGTATGGAGAAAGACAGGCACTTAAATCTATATTTGACCCAGCACAACCCCTAAATGTGTGTCTCCATTATGTGCCTAATCTTCTGGTCAATGAGGGTAATTCTGCACTTACAGGAAAATCATGACTATGAAGATGCAGAGATTTCTAAAGGGAGTTGCAAGCTTTTGCATCCACTTTCTGAAAAGACCAGCCCCTGTTACAGAAATCAACTACTTTGCAGTAAGCAGGGGCTCAGAAAGTGACTGCGGGGAGAAATCTGGTTCCTATCAGTGTGCTCAACCAAGACATCCCACTGAAGCCTCCAGCAACACCTGACTGAGCCTGAAAGCTGCCTGTTTAATTCCAGCGTCAGAAGTGGCTCCAGTAAAAAGTCACCAAGGTATGACATAGTGAAGAGTTTCACTGGAACAAAGTGCAAACTAATTGCGAAATTCTGCAGTTGAAGAAATGTTCTCAAGTGGAAGTGCTTTTGGTTTTTCCTTCTTTAAAGTGTGCTTTACAAACCCCTCAGAACAAGAAAATACACTGTACTTAATTTTTAACTAAGTGCTTTCCTGAGGTGTTATGAACTGAACACAAATCAACAGGTTGCACAGGGAGGTATGAACCAGAAGTCTACTCAAACCCCAAGTTGCCACAGTGGTTTAAAGCAGAAGAGCTATACATGTAATTTTAGCCTTGCTGGTTTAAGAGAGACAAGTACAGAATTCTCTAAAATGGAGGCTTTTATTTTAATTTCTTACTTTTCTAATAGTTGCTTTTTCACCAAATAACGTAATTATAAACACTAGCAAACTATCGTTTCAGGGTACACCACCTTCTTTCTCCAGTAGCTAATCACAGGTACTGTTAGTGCATACTTAGAACGAATTCCAAAGAGACTAATTGTAAAGCTATGTTTGTAGGGGAATAAAGAGAACCTGCTTTGCCAAGCACAGCCATAAACATGTTTTTTCAGTACTAGAAATAACTGGAATTTCTCATGTTTAATGGCCACACAAGTAAAAAGGCCCCAGCCAATCCCGGGAATTAAACACACCTTTGGACAAAGAAGAGGTAGTAATTTCACTGCATTTATCAAGCAGAAAGTCAAGAGTGGTGTTTAGGGAGGCATTTTAGAGCTCTGCTGTGACAAAAAGGGGACACCATCTCTTTATGTAACTAAATATGGTCACTCAGAAATCCTCAGCCTCACATGTAGCCTACAGAAAGCATTCCTCCGAGCTCTGTGAAATGTTCCAGCAACGAGTGTCAGTCTGAGCTGCTTCTCTGTTAGCGAAGGAATCTGTCAACAAGCATTTGATCAAATTATGCTCACCTTTTATCCCTGGCATATCATTATTAATGTGCCAGTGACAAAGGCCCCCCTCCCCCTTTTCCAGCCTCCTGGAGATAGAAATCCCTGCCTTGCAGGGTTTCTTCCCATGCACCATAGCCACTTGAGGTCTGAGAAACATGAACAAAGTGTTCTGCTGAATGCTAAATGCAGCCATCACAAAGTAATACTGGATGCTGAGCGTTTCCACAGCTGAGTGTAATTACTATGGAAATCGTCCATCTTTAACGAGGCTTTGATAGGAGGAGGGAGCTGCTCCTTGTGCACACCTATATGCACTTGAAAAATAAAATAGAAGGCAACAATCCAATGGGTCTGAGGGCACGAATCTGCAAACAAAAGCCAAATCTGCTTGGAAAAAAACAAGGCAACTCCTGGAAAAGGAATATGCCAAAGGAGATAGTGTTGCTTTGGTGAAATGAAGATAAGAAAATATCTCAATGAATTGTTATTACCAATATCCAATGCACACATTATGAAGGTGAGATGTAAACCACCAAAGAACAAAGAGGTCTCCAAGATAAGCTGGATTGTTTCAATCTACAAGTTATCTGGAGAGGGCTCATGTGTTCAGAAACTAGGAGACTCCAGGTATGAAACACAGTGAATTTACTCATCTCTATCACAGCACTCATTATGGAGAGGTTTAACCTTCCACCCCTCTCGGGACACTTCTATTCATGTACCACATATAATGATCACCCTCTTGCCTGTGTCAGTGTTTGTGCATGGAATGAACACAGAGATGTTTCCAGCCACCTTAGCAGTTACCAGTCCCCCTCTGTGCTACTCAGCAGGAGCAAGAACCCCTCTCAAAGAGTCTGCTCTCCCCTGCTGGAAATTCTGTTCTCCCCTGCTCCATCCACCACCACTGCTCTGCTCCCTGCTTGGTAAGATGAATATATACCCCACAGACACATCTGGTACAGCTGGCTTCTGAAGAACATCACTTCCTGGGCTATTCAAGCAAGATGAAACAAACTCAAAATGAATTTAGAGATTACACTATTCATCTTTAGTATACTTAGTTACTGCTTTTTATGCTGACAGTATTAGGCGCATCTCAACTCATTTACACTCAAAGCACGAGAAATTCAGTATCGTACTATAATGAACAGATAAAGCAGCAAGCACAAAGGACAGCTACAGATGGTGCCAACAGTCAGTCTCTCCCTCTCACAGCACAGCCAAGCAGCTGCTTTTTCTCCCCCCTCCACCCCTCCTCCTTGTACAACAGGAACACAGATTTTGCAGATGGACCATCCACACAGTCTCTTGCAGCAGCAGCTTAATGATCAGATTTAAATCGTGATCCTGTGCTACATTGCTACAATGTTTCTTGCATATAATGGTGTAGCTTTTGTGCTTATGTTGAAGTCAACTGTTGCAATAAGTGGAAAGGAAAGATCCTTTTATGCGCAGTCCTCTATGCCCCCATACACACCCTAGGTATAAAATACAATCGGGTTAACACACCAGAATGAGTGTTTTCAAGCCCTGTTCTGTCACTGAGGGCTCTGCCAACTCATGCCAAAAGATGCATAATAATGGCAATCAAACGACATGCTGACAGTTTAAGTGTATTCACACATTTATTTGGCTTAAAGGGACATGCTCTGGGACGATTGGTGCTATATTTGACCTACTTTTCCCCATTTGCAAAACCTGTATTATTCTTAATGGGATTGAGTTTCACTGTAAGTGTTGATGTATTCATAAGAATAAATCAATACTGATTTCCTAATGACAACTGTGTTCAGAAATCAACACAGAAATAAGCAGACTCAGCTTTTGTATCTGAAACACAAAAAATCAGAAAGATTTAAAAGTAGGAGAAATTCCAATCACAAGTAGCCCAAGGGGTTTCCCTAAGGAAGCAAGAGTAAAATCCCATTCAGAGATATTCGGCTTGCTACCCAGTCCCATTTTTGCTTCTCCATTCTCTAAATGGGAGCAGACGTTGCAAGAGTGTGTCTCAGCATAGAACATGACCGACCTCTCCTTAAAATACTCATAAATACTCCCACACACCCAGAGCTGGCTGCACTTTATGTCCTTCTAGATGCCATCAACAGTTTCATTCAAAAAATTGTAAGACATTGTAGTGTATCCACTCCTGGGGACAAGGAGAGGGAAGTGGGCTTGAAGGCATAGATTTATTTATTTTCCCTTGAGCCTGAGTCACATTTCAAGCATTTCTCTGCAACCACAGATCTAAGCCTTGCTTGAAAGAGAAAAGAAGCAATTGTTATTGAATCCCTTGCCCTCTAGGAGCCAGGTCTTTAAGAACGTGCCAAATATCACAAGATTTGTGACACAATTATTGAGACCAGCTGCATCCTCCGGTACTGCTCCTTTTGCGTGGGTGTCTTTTTGTGCTGAAAACCTGCCAAGCAATATGGAAACAAAGGCCTCTGCTGCCTGCTCCATGGCACCTCCCTGTCCCTCAGAGCTGTGTGCACCCATCACCCAGCAGAAGCACCGCAGCCACTTTCGAAACACCAGGCCTTTACGTTATGAAAACCAAGGAAGCTCAAGGAGGGGGAAGCCATGGATCATGCCCGGCTGCCTCCACCACTTCTTACTTCCTGACAACAAATGACGCGGGCATACTTGCAAAAATTTTGTGATGGATGCTGATGACGCAGGCTAAAGGATAGCTTATAGCAGCAGCACAGAATAGCAGTACAGACCATTACAATCCCTTTCGGGCCAGGCAACAGAAAAGGGAAGGAAAACAGACTATGCGATCAATGCTATCCCATAGATTCGCTAATGCATTTCATTAGCTGCATCCACACCAGCACCGATAGCTGCAATCCTGTAACTGACTGATTTAACTCCGCGCAGTGCGAAGTGCCGTAGTAAGCATCTGAGTGAATGAGTCAGTGGGCTCCCTAGAAAGCAAAATACAGAGAAGCACGGTGCTAATCTATTTACCTATTATGATACCCTAGTATTAGTTACAGCTTATCACCTTAGTAAATCGCTGCTTCTTGTTAGGGAACATGCTTAAAGGTGCAGCAAACTGTTATTTACCGGCAGACACTGTATTTACAGCCACAAAGACAGGTGAGGAGGAGATAGGACAACAGCTCAGTAATTTCAATGCCTTCTGCTTCCCGGGAGACTGCTGAAGGAGCACAATAGGATTACTGCTTCCTTGCTGCAGTTAAGCTGCAGTAGATAGTCCAATAGGCAGACTGGCATACCCGTATTTCTTGCTCACTGCAATGACAACATTAGGAAAAAAAAGGAAGAGTTTGATTCAGAGAACTATCTGATCAGCACCATCTTGCTGGTTTGGTTTTGTGTCTCAGAAGGAAACACATTTAGCTGAAAAGATATTTACAATATAAGGAAGAAAACAGCATTTTTTCACAGATAATATCTATTAATTTTGTATTGATCTTAAAATCAAATTCCTATTTTTTACATAGAGTATTCCAGGTAAGTGGAATATAGAGCTACCAAGAGTTTTCTATCCTCTTCTGTATAGAATGTGATCTAAATACAGTTAGTATATGCCATTCAATGAGATTATTTGATGGGGTGGGAAGAGAAGCAGCAAAGAGAAGAGGAGGAGAGTAGAAAAAAATAGTTTCTTGGTTATTTTAAAATACTGTTCTTTTTATACAAAAGATCACTGTACACCATATACTGTTTGGAAAAAGATATTTAAAGTGTTAACTACCTAATGCTAAATGTGTTGCAGTATTAGAAAAAATAACTGCAATTGCATTAGAAGGATGGAAGCTTTGCCCACAATGTTGGGAAGGGGTAAAATGTTTTCCTCGTGTTGTAAAAGGTATTTTTCTTTTAAAGAGCTAGGAAACGGAAAGAGAGAGAGGAGCTGGTCATCCCGACCTATTTCAAGGATTGCTTTTCCTGCAGCTCTCCTCTTTATGCACCCTAGCAGAGCCTGGCAGTGGCTAAACTGTCAGGCAGCCAGTCAGGGCAGAAAAGCAAGGTTGCAAAGGAAATGGCATGTAACTGTTCACAGGAGATATTCAGAGATCTGTGTTTGCCTTTTCTCTTCTTTCAAAGCACCACCACATGTCCTACCCCTATGACAGACAAGCCCTACATGAACCTCTGCTCTGTATCTGCCTCGGTGTCGAGCCCGGAAAGAGGAGTATCTATAATGCCAATCATAAAGCACTACTAGCAATTTCTCACAAGTCTGGCTGTCCAACACGGACTCACAGCAGTTCCCAGGGAGTCCACCCCTCCTCCCAGGCCTACCTCTCCAGCTGCTGGCAGATGCTCATTGTGCACACAGTGGTCAATGGCACACAGCCAGCACTTGCTCCCATATGTTTGGTCCCATCTCATCTCAGGAGGCTTACACCCCAGCTGGCTGCTTTTCTGAAGCAGCTGAGGGCTCTACTTGCTGTTCTCCATCAGGCAAAATCATGAATGTTAGCTTAAACAGTCCAAATAAACAAGCTGGATTAAACTGATTTTATCTGAAGTTAAAAGTACTAATGCAAATCTGCTCCACTAGTTGCTCTGTAGTGAGGAAAGCAAGCTGTATTTTTCATACTACTAGCCTGTACAAGTCCCAGTGACTGCACCGCAAATGGTGCGGAACTGACTTCCCCATCAAAGCAGAATGGGCAGCTGGCTCAAACCCTGCTTTGGAAGGCACGAACTGCCCTGTTGATCACAACGGGAACACCAAGTCAACAGCCATTGTTCGGCATTGTAAAACAGTGTATGATACGTGTTTCTACCACTAATACCCAAGTAATGTCCTTTATTGCCAATGAATGCCTCCTCCATTACTACAGCTACAGCAGTGCCCTGCAGAAATAACCAGCTTTGCCCCAGTAGGATTTATAATGTGGTTATGCATTAACATTATAAAATCAAGCATCGTGCAGGTTTGTAGCAAAACAGGTAACACAGGGAATGTCTAATTAAAACGAATTAATACCGAAGTAATTAACAGAGGTGTTATTTAATAAAACTCTTACTGCAAACCTGAGAGTTACCTAGCATGTGCTTTCATAGCTGCTAGATACGACAGCATGCACAAGTCTTGTCCTGAATATGGGTCCAGTTTGCCTTGGCATATCTTACAGTCTTTACAAATACATCTCAACACACATACATACATATATATATATGCTTCCCCAAAAGCTCTTGCCAATTGGAATCATACATGCTGGAGACGGAGATTTGAATGCTGCTATCCTTATCCCATGACTCCGGTGGAACTGGGATTCCCCAATTTCCTTCTACACTTGCCAAAACTTGGCAGAGCATTTTACCAGATTCACTACATTAACTTTGAAGTAATACATTACAAAACACAGCAACAATGGCTCAATTTGGCAAGCACAAAATGCTCTGCATGGATCCAGATAAAATACGTAAGCATCTCATTTGGGCTTAGTTGTACCCGCGTTGCTACATCTGAAAACATGTCACATTACAGAGAGCAGACAAAGCTGGTGAAAGGCCACCAACAAGTGAACCTTGGATATGGCTTTCCAAAGGAAATGCACTCCAATAGCACCAGACTGCTTGTTTTCTTGCTCATCCAACTGCTGGTTTTACTGCTTAGGTTTCAAACAACACTGTCTTTCATTATTGCTGGATGGTTTTATTTTGTAATGCCAGTTCTAGTCATCAACAGACTTCACATATAATACAGGCATCTGAAAAATGGAAGTGACTCACTTTAACCCATCTTAAGCTGAATTCAAACTGATGACCCATAGGTGAGAAGCTCAGTTTCTCTTAATCCATCCTGAGCCCTCCAATTACTCTTGTAGAAACTCCTGAGCTAACACTACCACATCCAAAAGTGCTAGGAAAAAACAAACAAACCCCCAAACAACAAAAAACAACCAACCCCCCCAACGAACAAACAAACTCCCACAAAACAAACAAAAAACAACAAAAACCCAAAACTGAAAAACAAACAAACAAACAAAACCCCAACAAGACCCAAAAAACTCAAACCAAAAAACAGAAGCATTTAACCAGAGTCTGAACACAGAAAACCCATTCACAATCGGTATGACCTGGAAAAGCAAAAATTCAGTGGGTACCTTAAAAAAAAAAAATGAAAAGGAGTAACTGCAGAATTGGAGGTTCAGTTTAATACTGGGGAAAAATAATCCAAACTACTTCAATGGACCAAGAGTAAAGTAAAAAACAAGTAACTACCAAAACAGATTTGTCAGGAACAAGTCATGCCACATTTCTCTACCTTCTTTACACTAGAAGACAAGAGACCTTTAGTATAGATTAGTCTGCTTTTAGCGAGGCTACAGTGCTGCTTTACGTGACATTCTTACAAATAAACAAGAGAACTAAGGTCCAGCTGAACACAGCAGAAAATGGCTGTAAATGTAAGCTTACAGAACTATTAAACAAATGGTCAGTAATAGGAACAAGCATTACTGGATGAGTTTTTGCAGGAGTTTGAAATCACTGAATGTGTGATATGGATATCCACAGCACAGATGGGTAAAGGCCTAGAACATATTCTGGGTCGATTTACAGATGGAAAGAAGCACCAGTTCATTGCAGAAATTTAGTATCAAAATTATCTTGAAAACCTGGAGAAGTGGTCTGAAACTACATCCAAGAGGGACAAGTACAAAATATGATACTGCACACCTTCCCAACAACAACAGGAATGCCAAAGGCAGGAATTCTTGGAAATGGAGCTGAAGGCAGTAGCTGTGCAGAGGATGAGCCGTGCCACGCTGCCACAGCAAACTCAACTACATGAGTGGAAGTAAAGTCTGAAAGGTGCGCAGTTCTCCTTGCCTTCTACCCCGCTACAATGTGCAGCCACAAACGGAAAGAAAAGTCATCAGAATGGTTAGGAAAAGAACTATCAGTATAACCTGCAAGAAAAGATTGCATGAATTAGAACTTTTGGTATAAGTATTTTTTTTGAGAGGGCAGTATGCCAGTGCAGTTAGCAACAAAGCATTATCCATATCCACAGCAGAAACACCAAAACATAAAGAGACAAAAAAGACACAGGTTATGTATTTGGAGCTCTAAAAACCTTAAGGGGTTAAGTTGAAGACTTTCCATAAATGGAGATACTGAAGAAAAGTCAGACAATTACCCAACAATAATGGTATTAGGGACTCTTGAGGGCAAGGGGCCATGGCATAGATGACTTTATGAAGTATTTTACAATCAAATGAATCTATTATTGTGAACACAGAAATTTCGATCCAACAGCCTGCACTGGAAAAATATTTACATCTGACTTGTATTCCCAAATGACAAAAAGTACAAAAAGTACTTAAGATCTCTGTTACAGAGTGGGGGTTCCTGCAGAGAATGCTGAAGTGGTCACTTGACTACATGGTTTGTTGGCTAAGTTTTAAAGATGAAAGAAACCAAAAGCAGGTGGTGTGCTGAAGGTCACACCATTTGCGACAGAACGAATCCCAGAACAGAGAGGATCATACACCTTCCTCCCTTTGCAATGAAAAACCACAACCACCACATCAAGGGGTTACTCCTCTGTGCCCACAGTCTCTGTGTCTGCCCATGGAACATTTTCAAACAACTGTAAGACATCTGGAGAGGCTTTCAAGGAGAAAAAAATTACAAAACCCACACAACCAAAATTTATAGCAGAAACGTGTTTCCAAAGTTAACATTGCACAGCCAGAACTTCTGAGAAGGACCATAAGGTATTTTATGGACTTTTGCTTCTTGGTTCTGCAGTCTCACTCTTTGTTTTAATTTACATTATTTTAAATTTTTATGAAAAAAACAAAACAAAAAAAGAATGTTTTATCAGGTGTCCTCAGAATTTTAATTTTTATTTTTTTTTTTTACAATTAGTGTAATACAACTTTTGCCAGCTTCTCTAAGTGATGGAAGAACAAAAATGTTAGTTTTCAAAGTTGAGAGTTGCAGGACCATTTTTCACACTATACTTGAACAGAAATAAGCTGAAAGTGCTTAGATCCTATCCTTCCATCTTGTTTCTAATTATGAAAGAAAAATTACAGCTATGTTACAATCTCTATATGTTGAACATGCAAACCAGTTAAGAACATCAGCAGAGAGAAACACGCGCTACAGGAGTTTTAAACTTACTTATTTCTATTTGAACATTATAGAGCGGGCAGATGTGTGCACACTGCAATTTGAAGGCAGTGAGGTTTCCCATCTCACTGCCCAGTTAACATGTGACATTTTCTAACACAGTCAGTACCTTTCTTTTTCCCTCTCTGTCTCACTCACCCCACAAACCTTGTCTTCCCTTTACTAGCAACCTGCACTGCCTCCGCTGGTACCAATCACCTTTTCCTGAGAACTGCCTAATTAATCAACATTCAACTATCATACCAAAGTTAAATGCCAAATAATTGTTCCCATGGTTCACTGGGAACTTCATAACTAAATTGAGCTAGAGAAGGGCTTCTGTACCCTGAAATTTCGTTTCTTCTACCTGTGTTTGCTGGGTATTTCTCACCTCAAAAACACTGTTGTACTAAAGAAGCAGACTTTGTGAACTATGGATGCTCGTTAAGGCATTCTGAAATCCTTTAAGACAAAACATGTATGATGTTTATTTTATTTATCACCAACAAAGCAAAACCAGAATATTGTCCACGCTGTTATGATTAGGGCCACACAGAAAACTCAGATTGGTGTAAATTACAAAATATGTAAATAACCCTGTCCTTATCTTCAGATAATTTTGACTGTATATTCATAATATGAAGTGCTCAGTAGCAACACTGCCTTCAGGTGGCCCTGTCTTCTGCTGTCCATGCCTATGCCCTACTGTGGCTTGCATGCTCCTAGCTGTGCTGAAGCATCTCTTTGCATCCACCACCTTGTGAACTTGACTGGGATTCTGATCTAAGAGGGTGGTTTCTTAATTTATTCCCCCCTGTCCCTGACATTTATATGGTTTTGTTTTGTCTTTTCCCACCAGGTAGATTAATTCCCTACTATGGCTCAGACCTTGACCACAGCACCAAGGCTACAGCATTCTGCAGAGGTAGAAATTGAGGAGCTGTTTTCTTTGCAGACAGCATTTGAAGACAAGGCTCCAGCACACATGTATCATGCCTCCATTCAATGAGCTGAGCTACAAGCACACAGCAGTTTTGAATAGGAGGGTGTTTTCTTTACAAACTCAACTATGAACATTAGTTTTTAGACAGATTAGAAACTGCTGTTTCCTTATCTTCAGGGGAATATTTATCATTTTATATAGGTAGCAATAGTTTACCTATGGAATAGGAGATTAAAAAATACAATTAGTGGTGTTCGGTTTTGTTTTTTACATCCATCTAGCGAAGAAGTCAGTAGACATTAGAGCCCACATTGATTTTTCAGTAGCTTTCTTTTCTCTCTGAAAATTTGAAAAAAAAAAAAGAAAAAGAGGAAACGGGAAAGGCTTATTTGTGACAATCTCATCCTATGGACATTTTAGCAGCCTACCTAAATTCTCACAATGGGCATCTGGCCCCCTCTCCCTGCACACAAGTGCTGTAATTGCAGGGCTAGAGTTCTGTAAGATAATGCTATCACTGCTCTTGCTATCTACAAATAACGACTGTGTTTGGCTCCAGCCAAGTCACATGGAAAAGCTGGCCAGCAATACACATGTGTTCGCATCTGGAAACCCAAATAATTCTAATAATTTTGCATGAAATAAGATTTCTCTTTCCAGATTTAGCTCTGGTCCATGCACTCTACAGCTTGCAGAGGACTGCTATTTCCACAGCCCCCTCCGCCCCCCCCCAATACTGCTCTTCCCTCAGAAGCTGCTGACTAGGGCATTAGCAGGGCATTGTGTAAAACCGTATCATGTGCTGCTGCGCAGACAGACTGCTTGGAGCGGCAGACAAGAATCAATTCCTCTGGCAGCTCAGCTAACCCTCCCTCCCATCTCATTGACATCTTATCTCAGCCACTGAAAAGGCGAATGGGCCCGAATGAGGCAGCCGTGGGGAGGGGTAGGCGGGTGAGAAAGCCAGACAGACAGCACAGCATGGATGCCACACGCTGGAACAGTTTTCCGATCCTGCGCCGAACTGCAGCGTGAGTCTTCCCAGCCTCCTGTGAATGTTTGAGGCGTAGGACTGAGGTGACAGAGAAAATACTACTAATATCACACGGAACAAGGTTTTATCACCAAATTTCTACAGCAAATCTGCTAGAGCAGTGCAAAAGGATGATCAGAATAAGTAATAGTTTGAATACTTAAACAACCTCACAGCATTAGTAACAAACGTAAACAGGAAATAATCTCATATGAGTTGTATGAGACTCTTCAGAGCATTTTGTGGGAAATGACCAGAATACAACCTGACATGACCTTTTTTGTAGAGCCTACAAAAAAGGTTGTTCATCCAAAACTACAGTACCCACAAGACATTACCAGGATAAGACTTTCATCTTTGGAAGCTAAGGCTGAAGAGAACATATATAGAGGAAGAGAGGAGACAGGAGAAGGGAGGGCAGTGAGGGACCCAGAGGACTTCCCAAGACTTCAAGGCCCGTTAATTCTGCAGAGCTTTTCACAGGGACAGTGTTTCAGTTTCACAGCCTGTAGAAATGCAGCAGTTTACACCAGCACTGAG
Source organism: Semnornis frantzii (assembly GCA_013399775.1). NCBI lineage: Eukaryota > Metazoa > Chordata > Aves > Piciformes > Ramphastidae > Semnornis > Semnornis frantzii. The sequence continues at coordinate 41,901 of VWYK01072812.1, read as the reverse complement.
CAAACATCCTATCTAAATAGCAACCGTGTCTATTTTATGTTCATCTGCGTAAGAAGACTCAAAATGGACATCAGAGTATCAAATATTACCGTAAAACACACAGCAAGCTGCTATCCAAGCAGATATTAAATAAAACTCTCCATTGCAGAACCATTTTGCATTAGCTCCCGCTGAAGTCGGTGGAAAATGGCATAAATGATTTTAGTGCAGGAAGTTACATTTACACAACCTCTACCAAGCAGATCCTTTGTTTTTAAGTACACCATTTTAAGTGTAACTTTACAAAAGCTATCTTCTCTTTTATACATTGCTAACTACTCTAATGTTAGTCTAGCAGATGAGAAATTTAATTTCAGCGACATAAACTAAGAGATTATGTGGGAGAGTGGTTAGAATAGAGGGTCAAAACCAAGAAAAATGGGAGCAGAAGATAATATATTTAAAAAAAGGTAAGGTTTCTGAAAGAAGATACGTATTTATTACCTACAGTGATTGGCTACTTACTGTCGGGGGCCTTTCACAATCATTTAATAACTGTCTCCTTCCATAAGGAACTTGAATAAAATGCTGTAGAAGTTCAAACCCTAGCTGGCATGAGCAAAAATTTCTCAGGGAAATTAACACAGGGATGTTTTCTGGAAGGAGCTGGTTACTTGAAGGGCTTGAAAGAAGTAAGGGCTTTGCAGCCAAGCACTAGGATGTTTTCTCTAAGGGGAGTTAAGACTGAAGCAATGTTTTAAAATCCAAGGGTGAAAGAAGAGGAGGATCCTCAAGAGCAATAGAAACCCAAGGAGCAAGGATGGGGGGAACAAGGAACAGAGCTGAGGCTGCCATTTGACGGTTTAATGAAAGAGAGAATAAGTAATTACCTGGGCCCCAAGAAGTTGTGACTTTTTTACCCATCCCACATACTTTTGCTCTTTTATTTCACCTTGAGAACAAATTTCTACTACATTTTCTTCCTGCTTAGAGCCCAAATATATACTTTCTCATGAATGAAAGTCTCCTCTAAGCAAAACTGTCCTAGTTTGGCCGAATTTAAATAATATGTTCATGCAATACTCTGTATCTTGTGTATTGCAATACAAATCAATTTGCATTAGCAAACTCCAGTTTGGTGCTATGGCAACCAGAGATTACAGCATTTCAAAATTTCACATTTTGGATAGTCTAATTGACATTGGAGAAAAAGCTCTCCACTGGAAATGCTCCTGCTCATATACTACGCACATACAGCATCCTTCTACTTCATTATTAGCACAACTCTTTAGAAAGAAAAAAACTGGCTGATGAAAACATTTGGTTTGTTTTCTCTTGGACTTTGCAGTGACTGTTCAGGACACCATCTCCAAAGCCTGTCATGAAGGGTTAAAAAAACAGGGGGTGGGGTGGTGGGGAGGTAGGCAGTGCAGTTTGACTGTGGTTTTGGCCNCCCTCGTTTTTTAACTTCCTACACAGTACAGTTGTTATCCTTCTGGTTCCTTCTGAGTCATATCTGTTCACATTACTAAGAAAGCCCCACACAGCCAGTATCACTAGGGAAGAACAAGATGTAGTTTCAACAACACTGTTAGCTGACTTTGGCTGCTGCAAAGCCTTTGTTATCAGAAATGATAAAAGCAGCAGAAGAGACACTGAGAATTCAGTTTCCAGACACTTTAACTCATGAACCAGGGATATTTGGTGTGGCAAGGTAAGAGCAGACATTGTTCATCTATTGATCTAGCAAGATAAAGTACTTACAGCCATTAATTAGGTCAGAAATGTTATTGTTATTTCCAGCAGGACCACACAAACCCTATGTATCAACACTAATACAAAAACAAGCAAACAAAGAAACAAACAAAACTAAAGGTACTGCTAATAAAAATCCAGGGCATAATATTTTCAAATTGCAGAATGCTTCAGTTTTTGGAAAGCAAGACTCAATTCTAAAACCTGCACAACTCAATAACTGTCCATAACAATTATTTTGTAGCAGTATTCTAAATCAGATGTTTTTCAAAGGCAGAGTTGAGCACTGTCACGTGATCAAGACCATGCAGTTAAGATATATATATTGTAAACAAAGCATTTCTTTTATCTGCAAGTCGCTGATAAACACTAGCTAATCCTCACCTAATCCTGTGAACAGAACATCATCCTAGTTTCACAAAGGGAGGCTAAGGTAGTGAACTAATCCTTTGGGGAAAATACTCAGGTGAGAATGCCAGAGAAACTAGTTACTGTCTAAATGTACACTGAAATCACATCTAGCTGCTCCAGGCTACTGACTGGTAGGCCTATGTGAAAATTTCTGTCCTTTTCTGATACATTACTGCTGCCAAGACGACCCCTACTCCCTGAGAGACATTTGGGTAACTGTAGACAAAAAGGTCAGGAAGGAAAGAATGGGTTTTGACATCGACACAGAAATAGGATTTTCACATCTATAGAGCAGTGTCTTGAAAGGAGAGAGGAACTACTCTGGAGGAAGATAATGCCAGTCTTTAAGGACATACATTCACAGTCATCCATAGCATCCTGAAGAGGAGAGGATCAATGCACTTAACATCAAATATAGGATTAGAGCTCAAAGGCTCTTTTCCAAGCCTGGATGCAGACCGTTAGACCATGCTAATCTGACAGGGGGAGCTCCTACAAAGTAGCTGAAAAACCCCCCTGATTCACACTGCAGAAAATAAAATGGGGAATCTAAAACCTTTTTGCAAATTCTTGCCCAAGCAAATGTGCCACTGAACACTAGAGAATAAGTAATACCAAAGTGGCAAAGGTTAACATTCTTCCTTCCCAGGTGTATTTCCAAGCACATGCATGTGCTGGGAAGCCGCTCAGCTCTGCAGCCTGTCTGACACCCGAAGCAACGATTGCACCACTCCAGCAACTTGAGCCAGAACTTTAAATAGAGAAAAGAGGGTTCAAAGCTGAAGCCTAGGATCAAGCAATCAAAGCTTTAAAGTGAAACAGTCTAGTTCACTGCACTATTTATAAAAGGTAGTATCTCAAAGCTTTCATGGAGTACAGAGTAAGCCCCTGCTATTACAGACTGGAATAAACTAATAGAGGAGGTATGTTTAAGGAAGCCTTGTCAAGCAAAATTTTATTTCATGCCGGAAAAATCTAGGAATCAAAAATGACAGCAGAATACAACATGGGTAAGCCAATGTGAACAGCTTTGGAAGATAAAAGAGATGCATTTAAAAAGGTATAAAGACTTCATAAGGGAAGGCTGGAAGAATGTTACATGATCTACAGCAAACATTACCTATAGTATCATGATGAAACAAATGACAAGCTTCTATCAGGCAGGTTCTTGACTAGCAAGTTTCTGCAGGTAGACACTGATTAAAAAACAACCAGCAAAGCTTACAACCTGGACCTCTGTGGACAACAGAGATGGAGAAAGCATAGATATGAAAAAACAGTCACTACACTGAGAGATAAGAACAGAACAATTAATAAAAATAGTTGCAATCTCTACAACTGATAGTGATGTGTTCCAGACATTCTATGACTGAAGTCATAAGGTCTTTACTAAAGATCTCTTCTAGTAAAGGTGAGAAACTACAGTGGATCAAACCTCATGAGGTCAGTGAGTATTTTTATCTGTCCTAGGCATTGGAGAAATAGTTCCAATGTGCTTACTTTGTCAAATGCACCCTGCAGCAGTAAGAGGGAATCCTCTCTAGTGTCTGGAAAGGCATCAACTCAGAAACTTCAAATCAAGTAATAATCTTTCATACAGAACTAAAACCAGTTCCAATTGTAACACATTTGCAGGCAATTTGTAATTAATCTCCAATTCTAAGCAAACCTTTCAAAATACAGGAAATGCTCCTTTTTTAGAAAGAACACTCAGTAGTGTTTCATTGGGCACTTGTCGTGGTAGGCCTAGATAGGCCAAGTGGGCTTGTGGATGTCCTGGCTTGCCCAGGCATGTTCCCCTGCTCCCCCTCCCTCTGTGCTGGGGGTGGTGGCCACAGGAAGGGGACAAAAGCCCCATTTTCACCTAATATGGGCAAACTGGGCAAAGTGCCATCCTGATTGGTTAATCTATGTCCAAAGGCCCATCAGTCTCGGGCTGAAATGGATAGAAAGGATGAGCAGGTAGCACATTGGGCTCTCTCTGCTAAGGTGCTCTCTGCTATTGT
>VWYK01072812.1:0-37608 GCA_013399775.1 Semnornis frantzii | reverse complement strand
AAGACTTCCAGTTTTGCCTGTTCCCTGCATGTATAAATTTCCAAACCATGCGTTTTTGAACCTTGTATATAAGTTTTGTGGCGAGATTTGATGTTAATAAACAGTATTCATAGTTATTAACAATCTCTGCCTGGACATAAAAATTAATATAATTAATTTTTAATCCATTTCCTTTACAGCACTGAGATTTTTCAAAGTCTTTGTCTGTCTGATGATACACTGGAATTTAAAAAAACCCCTTCTTTGGGAACCTGCATGTGATCAAAATAAAAATTTGCTACCTAAATATCACTCCTATAACTATAGGGAGGAACAAGCAGCGTAGAAATCCATTAGATAACCGTAACTGAAGTGCAAAAAAAAAAAAAAAGCAGCATTAAGTAGTAAGGTGAAAGAACTAAGGTCTAAATCTGCTCCACTCTTTGGAGCAGAGACTAGCTCTTCAAATGTGTGTACAGTGCGTAGCACAACAACCATTATGATTTGGATATGTGCACTCACCAAATATTAATAACTAATAATCCCGAATGCCTTAATGTCAATAAAACAGAAATGTGACTGGCATTTTTTAATGATGGAAAGAATCAGAATCATTAAAAGACCTGTCCAGTGAAATATTAAGAGAGAGAATCTAAATCTGGAGAAATCACATAGCATTTGAAACTGCTATCAAAAAAGTCCAAAATACCATGTTATTGTGTGTTGGCTCACAACTTGGACCATGGGGAAACAGCAGTTTTGGTTTGTTTAGAGTTAGTTTAAAACTCTGTATTAAGGAATGCTTTGGCTATTTCACAGTAAGAACAAGACAGGGAAACCCAGTGACACTGGCTGCAAGAAGAACATTAGCTCCTGTTACCTTGCTTAAGACATGGCAAACATGGGGTAAGCCAAAGATTTAACTAAAAACAACGTACAAGAAGCATAAAAGCAACAAAAACAAGAGAAAGGACAGACACAGTAGGTGAAGGCATGATTCTCACACACTGAACAACTCAAGACAGCAACGGGTGCAAGGACAACCTAAGGGAGGTTGAGGTGAAGTAGGTGTTGATCTGTTCTCTGAAGTTATTAGTGAAAGAACAGAGTGGCCTCAAGCAGCACCAGGGGAGGTTTAGGCTGGACACTGAACATTTTTTCACTGAAAGGGTTGTCAGGTATTGGAACGGGCTGCCCAGGGAGGTGGCTGAGTCATCATTCCAGAATGTCTTTAAAAGCTGCGCAGATGTGAAATAGGAGAGCACTGTTTTAATTTGCATTTGGAAACAGCATACAAGACCTGCAGATGGGGAGAAAAGAGGAAAAACTAGGAGAGAGAAATGGGGGGGGCAGTGGAATCTGAAACAGTCTCATGTTTCATGAGCTCTCCCATTACCTCTTTGCACACACACCACGTCTCAATTTGAGAACCTGTTGTCCACCATGAATCAGAAAGGAATGAGCTCCCAACAGGCCCTGGCATGGGAGGACATCCAGTTACCACAATGCTAACTCCTACAGCAGGCTGAAAAAAGGCTTGGGTCAGCTCAGGGGTGAAAGCCACAATCCAGTACATTAACTGCCCAACTCCAACTACTTTCATTAGACCATGGTATTTTCAATATACGTAGAAGTTATCTGTGGTGATTTCTTCCCTCAAAGAGTAATTGCATTTATATTGTTCAGGATTTACAATTAATCCAGATTTTCAGTTACTTAACAAATTCAAGCCTGACTGGAGACAACTGAACTTGAGAAGACTGAAGTATAAAAACACACAGACGCTCCGGATATTTGGCCAAAGTTCAATGATACAAGACTCGCCCCCCGCCTCACTCTAAGCAGTTACCGTGGTTCAGAAAGCATACAGATCCCATCTAGATTAGAATAAACTGACATTTCAGCAGCTGAAAGTCGAGCCAGAACACAGGCATATCTGAGCTAACCCTCATTACTTCTGCAACAATACCAGCCAGAGCTCCAGGCTGTGAGGCAGGGATGCGAGAGAGTGCATCCTGCTGCATGCACACTTCTAACCAGCTAACTCAAGAAGTGAAGTAACTGATGAAATAAATAACACCACAAATTTCTGAAAAAATTAGATGTTGGTTCCTATTATTCAAATAAATGTCAATATCTTTGCTGCTATCAAAATGTTTTCAGGTTTTAGAGTTTGCATATAGTAGAAAAAAGACTAAAAAACCCCCAGTCATTTATGTGGACACTTAAGATGGTTATTAGTCCACTATTCACAAATTAGTATTCCTTTTTGCAGTTACAGTAAAGTAAGCTGCATTCAATTTATAATTACATCAGTTCAACAGTAACAAAATGGTCCACCTCAGCAATCTCTCAGCTTCCACATTGAAGTAGGAAATCTCTCATACTTCTGATAGTAGAACATGCAAATATCTTGACAAGTTCCACAGGACAAAGCATCTGCTAGTGTAAATACTGTAATTTTTCTGATGGCTATAAGCCTGAAATATAAACTATTATAGCTAGACATTGACAATATGAATTATTTCTGTTTTCAGTGTGATTTGTAATAGCTACCAAAGAGGTGCTGCCTGGCTGTGCCTGCTCAGCTGGAAAATCAAGCCAATGCCTGGTCAGCAGTCAAAGCTGTTAGCAGTTCAAACACGGTCAGCCACAAGGAGGTCTTCTGAGATTTTCTCTTCTAAAGCCAAGGAGGTCCCTTGTGAGTACTTGCAAACCACAGTTATTCAGCTGTGTATCAACTTAGGCAACTGTGGGTAGATGTTTTTCTTTTAAATGGCAGAAAAACCCTGACAATTTTGCTACTCAAGGACTAGTGCCTTGCCAAATGGGAAACACACTATCTAGAAGGCTTTTTTTTCCCATAAAGAATGGCCTAGCCTGCTCTCTGAAATACATATCTAGTTTTATATCTTTTTTTTTTTTCATCCAAAGCACAGGACCCTCCTTTTTCCTGAAGGCAATTTCAAGCTGTTATCCGAGAATGAAAATTGATAATTGTTATAGCTGTACTCAGTTGATCTTAATTTTAGTGAAGCTTCAGGCTAGCAAATATGAAAATATCATCATCCTGGCTGATAAACTGGTTAAATGCATTGGTGCAGGATTTTGATGAAGTAGCAATAGTTAAGATTTGTTCCTTAGCAAAGAGCAGTTATAATCCTGGTTTTGGAACCAATCCAGATAGGGAGGGAGAAAAACAGTCATTCAACAGCAGTATGAAGTGGTTTTTTTTTTTTTTTATATATGCACACACACACAAACATTGTTAGACAGCATAAAATGCTCTCTTAGCAAATTGTTTGCTCTCCCTGACAACGAGATGAACACAAGGAGGTTCTATTGCCTGTGTCAATACCTTGTCCAATTTAAACACTGGATGATAGACTTCCCACCAATGGACTTCTCACCACATGCCTGAAATTTGTGTAGAAACTACCTTTATCTCAACAGTACTAAGGGGAGGAAACTGTATAGAGGAGCCCTTCAGGGCAGGTGAGCTGCCCTATGCTTGAAACACAGACAGGGTCCCAGGGTCTTGAGATCTATACCTAGCCCCAAACAGGTCAGGAATAAAAAGCCCTGTCTATAAAACAAGGATTGTGATGGCTACCTGCATGCCAGGCTTTTACAAATTACTGTTAGGGCTTTCAAAAGGTTCTATGTTGTTTTCATTGCAAATAGGGAGAAACGTTCAGGCTTGTGATACAGTTTGGATAGGTGAGTTCTCTCAGTCCATGTGTCAAAATTTAAGTGGTAATTGCTGGTGTCTCATCTTTAGAATGAGATTCTCTTTTGCTTTCTCCCTTCTATCCATTCTGTACCCAGAACCACCTTCTCTGGGATGCCTCAGAAAACTTCGTGTTTAGATCATCTGAAGGCAGTTTTGATAAGCATTTGTACTTTAGGCATTAAAAAAGGCACTTTCCTGCATTTTCTAGTACTTGCTGCCATTTGTGCTCTGCAGAAATATGAGGAGTTAGATGTTACTGAAGTTAGAGGCTGGTGTAGAAGGCTTCGTTCAGGCCAAGAGCTTGGCTGCATTTTCATATTTCTGATAATATGGTCCTTTAACATGTATTTTTCCGTGCTGTCAGGACTTGCTGAGTTTAAAATCAGAGCAATTAATAACAAGGCAGTACCTATTTTGTCAGATCTCCACACTGAACATGAAGGGGGCATTGTGTCCAGTCCTTTGATCTTGAAAGTACTGCACCATGTGAGTTCTCCCTGGAAAATGTAATTTAAAATTAACCTGGATTCTTTTTTTCTTTTCCCAAAACGATCTTTCAACACTCCCTTCAGAAACACTGCAAAGATACTAGAAATTCTACTTCATCCCAGGATTAAGAGCATTGACCAAACAGATGTTCATAAGTTAAAGTAATACCTCTTGTAAATCAACCAAGTGATTAGTGGACCCTTAGCAGGAATATTTAACCTTAAATATTATTTCTGCAGTGTATCTGCTCAGGAGGCAATATAGTTTTCCAGTTGTGTACAGGACATTAATTCATAGAGGTAGCTTCTTTTGTTAAAATTGAGATCTTTGTAATGCCATTTGTAATGTCATGGGATTTTAGATCATCTTAAAGTAGACTGATTTAAGTCTACAGTCTTCCATCCCATGGAAAATTTCTTTCTGGTGTATTCAAGTATCTGTGTTTTTATGAGATTGGAGAAATAAAAGAAGGAACTGTGACTATTTCTGCAACTTGAATACTACTGTGCTGAAAAACCAGATATTATGCATTCATAAATATTTTCATGCCCTAGAATGAAGTAGGAATTTATTAAAAGGCCTAAGTACTTGAAGCATCTGCTGCACGTTTTATAGCTATCCATGTAAGCTTTATTTGAGTACACATGTAAAGCTACTGCTAACAAAGATGGAAATCAGAAATGAACCTTGAATTGCAGCACAAAGTTCTCTAGAGTGATAATAGTCAGATAGCAAGTAGAGGGATATTCATTTAAAACACATGCAGTCCCCACTCCTAGCTCAGCCTGCAGGAAGTAAAAGCAGAAAATTGGCCATGTTGAGATAACATAGTGATAACTAGATAGAGAGGCAAAGGTGCCAGTTCAGCAGTGTGCAACACTTTGATTGTGATTATGCACAATTATGCAAACTCGTGAGACAAGAAATCATATTCATAGAAGGCAGGTGAGAAGATAAAATAAGTCCCTTAGAGGCAAAGCAATGCAGGCTTCTTTCGATGACTTTGTGATGATAAAGCAATGTCAAATACCAGGAGCAAGAGCTGAAACTTCACTCATTAAATGCCAAGACCATCATCCATTCTTCGGTTTTCTTTCTTCTGAACTGTGACCCAAAGATGCTTTCTCTGCGCTCATTGCTGGTCTCTGTCTTCTACAAGCTCATCATTTTGTTCCTGTGCTCTCCTTAAAACATCAAGGAAACACAGATAGAAAAGATAAGTAACTCGCCGAGGGCTAAAGTACCTGAGGTGGAATCAGGCACAGAACCCAGCTCCCCAGGCTCATTTGTTTAACTGTTTTTCCTATTTTCCCCTTCTTTTCTGTTCCCTGTCAGTCTGTCTATTCTTGTTTGAAGTATAAGGGACTTTATAACCCTGTATTTCTTACAACTATTTGAAAGCTCTACAAGAGTGCAATGCTCCTGATTGTTTTTGTTCAAAGATGGGGGCGTTTCTAGACATGTCACATCTGAAAAGTGAATGACTTTTGGCATATAGTCCTTAGTTTTCAGACACAAGAGATGCATGCAAGGAATATCAAATACGTGGCTGAAGCCAGACTGCAAGTCTCTAAGCATTCAATGTTTTATTCTATACTGAAGGTCTAAAATGAGAATTTTCTTTGCCTATCAAGACAGGGAAGCCTCCTTTTAGGCATTATCTGCTATACAAATATTGGCCTACTCCTTAAATCTAGTTTCATAGAAAGCTGAAGGCAGTCTAAGGAGGAGAACGTATCCTTTTTTTATGTGTTGGATAAGTCAAATGATATCAAATAAAATGAAGGATTAAAGCATGCTCGAGCTTGAAGTAATAGATATAAATACAACAGGAATTATTGTTTACTTACATTTTTCAGCTGGGTGTGTGCAATCAGTTTTGCTGGGGATTTATGTATCACATCAGTTAATTTACAGCCTGTGCCAACTCCCATAGCATGCACCATGCCAGCAGCCTGAGACGTGAGCTACCCAGCAGCCACGTGTGCTCTCCCAGGTCCCTGCCCACCCCGTGCTGCCTTCTCTCTACATTTTCCTCTTTGCATGCTTCCTCTTCCCCTGGCATGCCCTTCCATTTTCTTTACCTTTTCCCCTGAATACTTCTCTGATTTCTCAATCTCTAGCAAAGCTGCAAAGCACACCCCAAAGCCCAGATGATTCCAGACATTGATCACCACCAGCTTTGTAATTAGGATCTACCTAGAGACATTACTTTCTTGGGTTGTGTGTCTTGTGCTTTTTGTTTGTTTTTCTTTGCTCGTTTTGGCTTGGTTTGTTTTTTAGTTTTGTGGTCTTTAGTGGGTAGTGTTGTTTGGAATTTTTTGTTTGGTTGTTTTTTTGGTTTGAGTGTTTATTTCTTTCTGTTTGGTTAGGGGTGTTCATGTGTGTTTATTTTAACTCTTTAGCCTGGGCTGAAGTACGGATCTTGCTGTGGCTTTCTGACTTGAAAATGTATGGCATGTTTCACTATGATGCTGGTTCCCAAGATATGCTGTCCATTTAAAAAACATTTGGTCAGACTATTTAAGTGCCAACTCTAGCAGGTATCTTAAGCACCTTCACTAAAACTGAGATGCTCTTTAAAAAGATACTCTAAAAAAGCAGGGGAAAAAAAAAAAGGTCAAAAAACTCCTCCAACTTCTTGAATGTTTCTTTGCTACTTTCTGCAGCTGAAATCTAAGCTCATTAAAGAAGGTGGTCGTTCACACTAAGAAAAGATAATGACTTGCCATCTTGCTTTATTGACTTTTTTTTTTAATTCACTGAGATTTAGAAGCTTTATTTCCTGCTTATTGCAATGTTTAAAAGCATAGTAGTGCTAAGATCTTCCCTAGAAACCGTGTAGAAATACTGGGGACTCACACCTTCAATGAAGACTAAGATATATGTTGCAGTGATTTATCCACACAGCACACTTTATGTTCCACATGGTTTATGAGCCCTATGACAGGGTCACAACCAGCCTTACTGATACAAATCAAATGAAACTGATAAACTCTATTAATTTGTCTCAAGACATCTCCAAATTTTTACTTCATGTAAAAAGACATTGATTCACACACAACATTAGAGGAGCAATGGAAAAGAGACAGTAACACAGCTGGAAATGCACATGTATTTACAACTGTTTAACCACAACTATTTGAAACTATGTAAGAATTTCTATAAAGAGTTTAAACAAACAAAAGGTTTCAGCATATACACTAAGCTATGAAGTAATCTGGCTTGACAATAGGATTGTTCACCTGCAATAAATCAAACCCTTACAAAGTAATTCATGTACATCACTTTATTTCTAATGGGCAATAAGTAGGAATAACTTTACCAGGTCAAATTTCCTTCTTTCATCAACGTAGGGTTTGGCTCTTCGAGTGTTTTGTGCTTGATAGTTGGAAACTTTAGGTAAATTGCTGATGTAACATGGATTACATTCAGGTTTCCATAGAGAATGCAGACCTCGGTGCTTTGTTTTTCAGAGTCCTTTTGAATTCCTGCAGCAGCTGCAAAGCAGAGGTTGGGCTGGGGGTAGGATTAAGGGTATGGTTGGGATGTGGGCAAGCGTCCAGGTGAACAAGGCCAGAGAATAGTGATCTCTGGGAACACTTGACTAGTCTCATTCTGAATGTGCTTGCTAGCAGCTAAAAGCAGCACGGCAGCAGTCTGAGTGCACAGAGGCCAAGAGGCAATTATGAAGAGTAGAATGGAGGCATTTTGAGATAGCATAACGCTAAAAGAAACATGCAAAGCCATCTCTTCCCCAGTTTAGTTTGGGCTTTGAGCCTGAAAACAAGGTTCTACTCCAGAAATTATTTCTGGATTTCCACAGGTATCAACTGGCCAAATGACGTATCTGCATCTCCTCCCCAGTCTTGCTGTATTCATCTTTGCATTACCAGGGCTGCAATACCAGCCTCAGGAGAGAGTTTTCCTCTAGCTTGTAACAGGATAAAGGCTAGGTCTCTTGGCTCCTGCAGCAGAGAAGCAGACAGGTCAAAGCTAAGGCCAGCTACTGGCCAACCACCAGGCATGTTGGGCTGTATTGTACCAGCAAGAGTGATGGTGTGAAGGTCATGGGGCAAGGTAGTGATAGCATAGCTAGAGAAGGGCCATAAGGCTACTTCTTGTCCATAACTTTTCACCATAGAGCTATAATTACAACTGATCTAAGAGCAAGGCCAGCAAGGCAAGTATGTGTAGATGAACTCACAGGACTTTTTTTTTTAATGACCTTTGCATTTGCCCATGCAAGTAGCTGGCTTAGTCCTCCTGTCCAGCATGTAGGGCATGCAAGGAGGTTGCAGAAGAGCAGGTGCCCCCAGAGTGCCTGGTACTGTAGGAATTGGCTTTTTCACAGCAGTAATAACACAAGGCCCAGAAGGTAAATGCTCATGTTGAGCACTTAGATTTGTTTTATACTCACCATTTCTCCTCTTAACCAGGTCGAACTTTAAAGAGCATTATGCAGAGAGCTGGTGCACAAAAATGCTTTCAGAATGAAAAATCTGTTTGCTAGTAGGAAAAGGGTAACACAGCAACGGTGTACTTTGGTAAAAAAGCAATGGACAAAAGTTGCTTTTTCTCTGGGTGATTCAGGCTGGCTGGGTGTGGCAGCAGGGGAAATTTGATCCACCAACTATTTACATAAACTGAAAAGTGTTTGTCTAAGCACCAGGAGACAAGAGCCTAGCTGGATAAAGTGCTGTAAAGAATTTTTTTTGCACAATGATCCCTATTTACCATAGGCCCTACTTTCCTATCTGGTGCCTCTAAAGAGGCAGGCAGATGCTTATATAGCAGAAAATAATATTCTGAGGACCAGTTAAAATTCCTTCTCTTGCAGCGTGGTCAGCCTTGTGGTTCTCTTCACCCTAGAGAGCAGAGTGCCTGACTGGAGAGAGGATAGTGGAAAAGTGTCTCTCATCCACTCAAAATGATCTCTGTAGACCTTCAAAATTAAATTATCCAAATTCACAACAAAGGAAAGAAGAAACTAGCTGTAAAAATTACTTCCATTTTGTAACATGTTTACCGGAGCAACTGTAGAAGTTTCATCATTATGTAATTAACCATTCTGCCTGTCAAGTGGGTCTAGTGTCAGCTAATACTAGCCATGAAAAGCTCTAATGTGTAAATGAACTGGCAGAAAGGAGTCCAGAATTTAACACTAGGTGCTGATTTCAGTACTGATAAACTGTTTTGATCCATTGAGTCATACCTTGTTGTCCTTCCAAATAAATGCAAACACCTTCTCCTGGAATGAGTCACTCCTGGAGATGGAGGCAGTCTGACCTAGCTGTTGTCCATGTATGCTGTGCTCAATCACATGCAGATAGAATCAGTCAGGGTTGGAAGGGACCACAGGGATCATCTCGGTCCAACCCCCCTGCCACAGGCAGGGACACCCTACCCTAGATCAGGCTGGCCAGAGCCTCATCCAGCCTGGCCTTAAACACCTCCAGGAACGGGGCCTCAACCACCTTCCTGGGCAACTGTTCCAGGGCCTCACCACTCATGCTGAAGAACTTCCACCTCTATCCCCATGATACAGCTGTAGAGTAGAGAAATGCTCACCGTTCCACTTCACAGCAATGGACCCAAAGTGTGAAACTTTCAAATGTGTTGAAGCACCTAAGTCTTCAGATTAATGGGAACTGAGATGAAATCCCAACTCACACTGATTTATATGGGAGCTAGATGACTTGTCCAAGGAAATCAGGAGAACTGGAGCAGAGAGCAGAGTTAATCTGGATACATGTCCTAGGCAGTGAACTTTCTTGCTTTTTAGTAATAATTTGTTATTTTAAAAGTCCTAGTCTGAAAATCTAATGAGAATGTGTTTGTGCTATGGGGTTTATGCTTCCCATGTGAACTTAGTGCATTTCCAAGGAGTTTGCTGTAGAAATTGATACTACACAAAGAATCACAGAATATTAGGAGTTGTAAGAGACCTTGAAAGACCATTTAGTCCAACACCCCTGCCAGAGATAAATCACCTAGTGAAGGTCTCACAGGAACGGATCGTCTCCAGAGAAGGAGATTCCACAATGTCTCTTGGCAGACTGTTCCAGGGCTCTGTCCACCTTCACAGTGGAAAAAGCTTTTCCTCATGTGGAACTTCTGCTCCAGCCTGTGCCCATTGTCCCTTGTCTTATCATCTCGCATCACTGAGAAGATCCTGGCTAATTTCTGGAGTTTCTGGTACAGGAAAAAGCCCTGGAAGCAGAGTAGTGTAAACTTTTAATATTCCCCTTGCATATGAAAACTAGCTCCTCCTTAGCACTGCCTTGCTCTCTTGTGCTTTCATGGGTGAGTGGGAACAAGACGAAGGATGATAATTCATGCAGCAAAGAGTTATTTTTAGCAAGGGAGGATCCACATCTCAAAAACAGTGGTATAAACACTTCAGGACTTCTCCTGTGATTGCAATGGTGGATTCTAGGCTGCAATTTCTCTTCAAGCAGCACATATCTTGCGGTGTGCTTGTCCTCCAGAACAGATACAGGGCAAAGGCAAATCCAAAAGCACAGATTTCTGTGAGAAACTTCTGCTACTGGTCATGCTTTATTATGTTCCAATGCATAAAATAAATACTTTAAAGGCACAGACATGTGACAGGGCAGAGGTCCTTATACGAGAGGACTGATTTATGAGGTCTGTGTGTCCAATATAGCTGCATGTGTCTTCCCACAGGTGAGTCTGGGAAAGGATCGAGCACATTTTCCCCAGGACAGCTCCATGCATTTTCTATTCCTGATCAAGATCTATTCATTGGGCAAGTGCTGTTTAATCAAGCAGCAGGAAAAGGGTGTGTGCTGTCTTCAGAAGTACAAAGAAATCTCATTCAAAGACAGTCCCGTTCTTAAAAGGCTGGTGTTTAAATTAGACCTGCCCAGACAGGTCTGGCATGTTTCAGGTGACCCCCTTTTACTGTGGATGTTCCGGTTACAACTATCTTACTGCTTCCATTTGGAATAAAAACACAACTGCTATAAAATAAACGTAGACCAAGCTAAGCTCCAAACTATTGTGAGCAATGCTTGATGATAAACCACCGCTACTGAAAAGTAGCTCCAGGCAGAAATTGTTGAAAAGTACGTTAAAGGTGAAATTCAGCAAACTTCAGAGCCAGTGTGCTCATTAATCAGGCCAGCATGGGAGAAATTACCTTTTTTTTTTGGTTTATTCCAGTATTTGGGCTGCATTGATCTTGATGCCATTCAGACCTAAATGCACTAAAAGCTTTGTGACTGTCCTTTGGACCTTAAAACCAAGCAAAGTGTGTCCTTTTCAGCTTTGGTAGTCAGAAGAGTGGTGTTCTCGGCTTCTCAAGATCTTTTTCCTCTTCTCGGCACTATATGCAGTTCTACTTTACTTTTCCAATGTTTCACATGATGAAAATGAGGCTTATAGGTCACCAAGGCCTATTTTAATCTTACTGCCGTGTTATACTGTAGCTTTGTAGGTTAAAACCAGATAAGATTGTGCTGTGAGATGTACAGTTTTTAATTTCTGGTGTAAAGGCAGACCACCCTGGTAGCTACTGAAGTCCATATGTTCAGCTTTGTCCCTGGAAGGCTTCTTGGTGGGTTACAGTCTGCCTCTGCCTTCTTCAATCTACTCACAGAGGTAGCAGATGCTCAGCACAGGTCTTGCAGTGAGTCACGTATGGAGAATGAATGACCCATCTGCACACAGCGATGCGTGTCGGGAGAGGTGTATTCACACTGAAGCTCCCTAGGAGCTGCTCCCGGGCTGCACTGCTTTCGGGGATGAGTGCAAGTCCAGCACTCCTTAATTTCCCTGGATATTCACTGATCCCTTTCAGTCCTGCAATGCTGAGGTCTCTGTGGAGAGGAGAAAGATGTTTGTAGCATGGGGCATCCATGATAACTGCTGGTGTTGGGGTATTCCTTCAGGGAGCCTTGCAGAGCTTTGGACTCCTTTTCATCTTGTTTGATGAAGTACACAAAGGCAACTTTGTGCTTTGTAAGCAGAGACAAAGTGAAGAATATTTTCCCACTGATTGGCATGAGATGGGGGTAAGGCAGAAATACAGGTATTGTGCTTTCTGGTGAAACTTCACCTTAGAGTGTGCTTCCCTTCTTGAGTTATCTCATCATGAGCAGCTGGAGCCATTTACTAGGTTTCAGTACAAATAATTTTAACTCTGAACTCCAGTGGACCAGAAGTTGTTAACTTGCTGCAGTAATTGCTCCAAAACAATCTCTCACTGAAAGAGCAGATGCTGCTTTATTGATCAAGAAAATGGGGAACCAATGTGCATGAAGCTTGGTGAGATTGAGTGCACAGGATAACTGTTCAGTCTTCATCCTCTCCTATGGAGAAGAAAGGAAGCACAATCCTGTGCTTGTGAGGTACCTGAAGGGTGCAAGTGAAATCCTGTTTATTAAAAGAGAGTCTGGTATCTCATACATCCATTACAAAGGAGAGGACATAAAGCATTTCTTTCCTTACTTGTGTGGACTTGGTGTTGAAATCTTTGGTCAAGTGTAGAAATTGTTGCCTTGTGGTTAGATTTACCCAGACTGCTGCACTGCAGTCTGAACCCTCTGTGTGTGTGCCTAAGGGACATCTCATTGTTAGGGCACACCTTTGTCACTATCTCTTCTTTGTGTCAGTTCTACCAGCTTTGAGGAGAAAGGAGGTTGGGAGGGCTGTAGGTAGCTGAAGTTTTCTGGAATCTTGCTGCTTCCAGTAGAAAGACCCAAAAGAAGCCTTTAGGAGGAATTGCTTAGTCTATAGTAATTTGAAGATTTATAACTCTAACTTCTTGTATGTATGTATATATACTAAAACTTGTCCATCTATTACAAAATATGTAAAAAGTTTGCAGTTTTTTCCATACCACAGCTGTGGTGAGAATTGTTTGCTAAGCTGGAGTCCATGGTGCTAACTGCTGGAACACCTCTTTCTTGTTCCAACATCTGGGGCACTTGAATGTCTGTCCTTCCACTGTCTGTCAGCAGCACAGTTTATGGGGCTTCCAAAGAAATGCTATGTCAGAGTGGGAAAAGAGCTTATTTTACCTTCGTGAGGAATCTAATAAATTGCATAAATGCATCCAAATGTTATGCGGGACTGTGAACCTTTGCAAAGCACAAAAGGAATTAATACCCTGGAATGACTGGCTTGTTTTGTTTTGCCTAGAAATGTACTAGGAATATTTCTGATGCTAAGACTTGTTCATTTCTTAGGAAGCTGTAAAACAGACACATTTACAAGTATGAGTAATGGGAAACAGAAAATTTCTGCACAATGCAGACGATCCTTTCATGTTACATCATTCAAAGCAGAGTATTCACATGGGGATCCATTCAGGCAAAACTCCACAGCCAGAAGACCAGGCTCCTCTGCTTGGTTGTGCTTTTAATGTAGGAAATTTTTGGTTAAGATTTGTGGGTATCTTTCACACAATGCATCAAAGACATGAAAAGCTGAGGATAATCATTCCCACACATGAATCTACGTGGGCCTTCTGCACTTACTGTGGTTTAAATGTTATCCCTTATATTTGCTCTTGAAGATCCATAGAATGGTTTAGGTTGGAAGGGACCTTGAAGTTCATCTCGTTTCAACACCCCTGCCATGGGCAGTAATGCCTTCCACTATCCCAGGTTCTCAAGACCTCATCCAACCTGGCCTTGAACACCCCCAGGGAGGGAGCATCCATGACCTCCCTGTACAATCTGTGCCAGTGGCTCATTACCCTAAGATGCTCTAAAAGTGTAGACAATTCAACAGAGACACTTCGGAGATTACTGAGCTATCAAGACCGAAGAACTGTAATGTCTTTAAATTTTCAGAAATAAATGTTGTACAGAAGCATGCTAAGAACATTTATTTCCTGTGGATAAATTTCTTCATTTCACAAAGACATACTCTTATAATGCAAACTGATTTCAAAGCTGGAGGAACCAATGAGAATAGCTAGTTAGCTTTACTGTCTGCTTGTAGGAGTGAAACCAAATAACTGAGCTATAAATTAGAATCATAGAATCATATCATAGAATGGTAAGGTTGGAAGGGACCGCAAGGATCATCTAGTTCCAAGCCCCTGCCATGAGCAGGGACACCTCCCACTAGTACAGGTCACTCAAGACCTCGTCCAACCTGGCATTGAACACCTCCAGGGAGGTGTCATGAAGAGGAGCAGTTCTGACTTCATGTTAGGATAAATGTTGTGTTGGAGGTGAAAGAGAGGAAAAGAGAGTATTTTAAGATTTAGTTTCCCTCCCCCTAGGATTGTGTGCTGTTTTCTGTAAGATGTCTTGTTCTGAAACATTAATGAACCACTTTGTGATTAATAACAAGATCCCAAACACCTTACACCCAGGAACTATAGTTTTTAGAAAACATGTAGCACCATGTGATTATACAAAAATCTGGAAGCACAAGTGTATGTGTAAATGTACATAAGGCTTATAGTTAGCTATGCAAACACCTAGCTGCAGACCCAGCTTGTGTATGGTGTAGGCAGAGGCAAACGTGACTGAAAATGTAGCCCTGTGCCTATCTCTGCAAAGTGTCTCCATCCTGACATGCAACAATCTTCTCATTCCTGTCCAACCTGAAGCTGAAGTGAATTTCATTAGGAAAACTTTATGCTAAACTGTCCCACCTCAATACATGCATGCCAAGAGCGAGCCTCAGCTTCGCTAGGTGCTAGACAGAGCATATAAAGATCATGGAATGTATGCTTGGGGAAATTCCTGTCTTTGTCTTGTTCCCCTTTGAGCATTAAAGAGTTAGCAATGAGAAAAGATTTTTTTTTTTTTTTTTTTAAAGGTAGCTGTTTAGCGAGATGGACTGACCCACCAGACTAGCAGCAGCTCAGCATTCCTGGCTGGGCCCACAGTCCGGCTCCCTTTTCCATCAGTGCTGAGCAAGGAGGGAGCCAGCAATGCAACCAGATGCCACTGCTGGCAACTGATGATAAAAAGCATCCAGGCTTCTGGCACTTGAGTCTTGCATCTGCCAAGCTTTTCTCTCCTAAATGGGTCCGTGTATCACTCCAGATAAAGGAGTGTGGTGAGAGGAGGGGATTAATGGGAACGAGTTTCATGTAGCCAGGAGAAGCTGCTCACACTCATGGGGTTTCCTTTTCAACTCTACTAGAGTTCAGGGGTTTCTGGTTTTATATTCCTTTCAGTTTAATTTTTACAAGTACAACCATTTGGAGAAATGAAGCATTTCAGTGATATCATCTTGATTTGCTCACTGCTTCACTGACACCTGGGTCCATCTTGTTTCAATGCTGCCAGCCATCTGGGGCAGTCAGTCCTTACTTGCCAATACTGACTGATCCGGCTGCTCATCCCAATGCAGGAGCTATGAGTTGTGCCAATCGAGCTGGCAATAGTTATCTTATCGAACAAGTGACACTTACATAACTCTTTTAGAGCTGCTGAGCGCCTCTAGGGTGAAAGAAGAAGTGTAGCTTTTTGTGTTTCTCTGTAAACTTAATCTGCACACACCTAATGCCAACTAGAGAGAGCAAACTGCCAGCGTTCAATTTTGTTATGAGCAAATGCTCCTGTACAACACCATGAGTTAGTAGGTTACCTGAATTTTGAGCATTTAATACAGACTATCAAGAGGTTATGTATCTTAATTTGAATTTTCTATGTTGGCCTAACAATGCAGTATCACAGTATTGTCTTTGTCCAGCTGGGGTTCACATCTGCACTGGACATTTAATGAAATAACAGATACACAGCAAACTCTTTGGAGACAAGTCCTGGTGCACAGGTGGTACATATTTGACACTTCCTTTGTACGTTCATCTGTCTTTACCATATTTACTTTGTGTTTCAAACTCAAGGAACTGCTGCTGTAAATGGCAGGTGATCTATGGAGGAGAGGTTACTGGCAACACCAAGCTATGTAGTGTAATCAGTGTGCTGAAGGGAAGAGATGCCATCCATAGCAACCTTGCCAGGCTTGACAGGTGGACTGAGTAAACCCCATGAATTTCAACAAGCCCAAGTACAAGTAGACTCGGCAATGAATAGATTGAGAGCAGACCTAGGGAGAGAAATTTGGGAGCATTGGTTAATGAGAAGCTCAATGTGATCTGTTAATGTGCACTTGCAGTCCAGAAAGTCAACTGTGTCCTAGGCTGCATCAAAAGAAATGTGGCCAGCTAGGTGAGGAAGGCGATTCTTCCCCTCTACTCCTCTCTGCTGAGACCCCACGTGGAGTATTGTGAGCAGGTCTGGGACCCTCAGTGCAAGAAAGGCATGCAGTTCTGGGACTGAGTTCAGAGCATGCCCACAACAGTGACTCTCTGGTTGGATGGCTGGAGCATCTCTTGCACAAAGACAGGCTAAGGCTGTTGGGGTTCTTTAGCCTGGAAAAGAGAAGGCTCCAGAGAGATCTTATTGCAGCTTTCCTGTACCTAAAGAGGGCCTGTAAGAAAATTGGAGAGGGGCTTTTTATAACAGCATGCAGTGATAGGACAAGGGGTAATGACTTTAAACTGAAAGAGGGTAAATTCAGATTAGGTATACGGAAGAAGGCCTAACCATGTCTGTGGGTGGTGAGGTACTGGAGCAGATTGCTTAGAGATGTTGTGGATGCCCCATCCCTGGAAGTGTTCAAGGCCAGATTGGGTGCAGCTTTGAGCAACCTGGTCTAGTGGAAACTGTTCCTGCCCATGGCAAGGGGTTTGAAACTATATGACCTCTAAAGTCCTTTCTGTGGCAAACAATTCTATGATTTGTGGCAATACACTTGGAGACCTACAATGATACAACACAGTATTGTAAGTTGTTTCTTTTTACTCTTTCTTAGAAAAAAAAAATTAAGAATATGTGGAACATTAAGTATGTTTTTACTGAAAACTTATTGGAAGGATCTAATTGAAGAAATGGGATGCCAAGTCCTTAACAAAGGCTTTTTTTCTTCCCCCATCTGTTTAATCAGGTGTTTTAGTATAGAAGGTATTTTAACAAAAGGTTGTGCAGATGGTAGAGAAAACATTCAACTGTTTGACTAAAAAATCATTTCCTCTCTCAAAGAGGGAGTGCTTTCACAGATCTCATTAGTTCAACTGTTATAACTTCCAGGAGGTGCCACAGGGTACAAAATGCCTGGATTCAGTGGCAAAAAGAAGAAAAAGAATTATAAGCAAGATAAAAATAAGTGAATGCTTAAACAGCTTCAGTTTCGGTGTACGCATCCAAAGGAATTACACACTCCCTCATTTTCTCTATGGAAATGATGTATTCCTCAATTTGCCACATCACATTAACTCCAATATTGTTTTGTCACCTCGGCTGTATAAGCTGGGTGTTAATTGTGGCTGTTGCAGCAAGGCACGGAGCAAGTGCTGATTCACAGGGCTCTGAACTGCTGCTCGCTAAGGGCTGCCCTCATTACCTCGCTGTTTTGCTGCAGTGGGATCAGCTCTGAGATGGTAGCTGAGTGCTGTACAAGCAAAAAGATAGCCTCAGTCTGGAAGAGTCTGCAGTCTCAGACAGCCTGCACGTCTTACTCCAAACTGAAAGGTCCGTCGGGTTTTGCTGAGTGAGTCACACGGTTTTGTTTTGCCATATTCAGATGACACCTCCTCCTCCTCTTGGTGAAAACATTCTGGAATAGCCTCACAGCATAACCAAACAACAAAAGGGTGCTGCTGATGGCTGACAGCTCTGACAGGTGTATTTTCAACTGGGTTCAGTTTTGTCATTGTGCACATAAAGGAGTGTTGACGGTGGGAAAACAAGGAGATTTTTAAAATGTAATTTTGTAACTTTGCCAAATGTGGCTTCATTAAGAAATCCAAACATTGCCATCTTCCAAGCAGTGTGACTCAAATGCAGATATGTTTGCTCTGCGAGGGCATTTAAATATTTAATTCTTTAGCAGAGTTTGCAGAGAATTTGGTGTGGCTGTTGGAGGCAAGATCTGCCCATCCTGGCTGGAGGAGAGCAGGATGACTCTGGGGTTCTTCAGTGCTCAGGGCGTGCTTCTGTTCCAGCCCTGTAAGTTTTCACCACAAATTGCCTTGACTGGTTCAGTGATTTTTGTCATTGTGCAGGTCACTAACATTCAGTCATAATCTGAAGCAGAGTACTTCTGTTAGCCTTTTGCAGACTTTGGGGCAACATATTTGTACTTTGGAGGGAAAACAGGAACCCAAAGCCCTGTTAAAAGCAAATGCCTTAGACACCAGTTGTTTAATTTCTTTCCTTTTGCCATAACCTCTCTGTACAAAGGCTCTGGGATAAGAGCAGATGATCACATGAGATAAATGTAGGAGTTCTAGAGTTTGAGAATTTTTCCCCTCCCCCCACCCCCTTAATCTATTTTCAGCAGTCTGGGAAGATTTGTTTTGTGAGGAAAACTTATAAGACCTTTAAGATTACTCAATTGCATGAGGCACAGATGAGCCCTTGAGAGACCATATTTAAATGTGTACATGGAAAAACACAAATGTGTTTCACCAGGTGTACTTTTGAGGGACTGGGTAAATTTAGAACAAACACTGAGTAGGGAAAAGTCTGGCTGATGGGTGCCTGAAAATCCATTAAAACATTAAAAAAAAAAATTGCTGAAATTTAAGACAGAAAAAGTAGGAAAAGTAGCAGTTAGTTTGACAGTGAATTGATAGATTGATAACCTCTGTTGCTCCCACAGTTGGCCAATTCCTAGGCTCTGTATACTGGTTGGGTCTCCAAAAGGTCTACATTTTCTGATGTTGATAGCTTTTAATTGAGTAAATTATGAGCATTAACATCAATATAAAGCTTTGGTTGTCATTTTAGGGTGATCTTTTAAAGCGTGCTCCCCTCCTCATTGCAATTTACAGCCCTCCCTTTTTGTGTACAGAATGGTAGAATTTTATATATGTACAGAAAAATCTTTCTCTTCTCCATCTTTTAAGTATGAATATCTTCTGTGCATGCTGACTGGTTAGCTGAATGCTTAAGGTAGGGAGCATAGCATTTTTGTTTGGAAAATTACATCTAGCTCTTCAGAACATTGGTTTCATGTTTAAAGACATCTCTGTGTATATTTTTACATGCACAATTCCCAGCTGCAGACAGGCCTAACTAGCATTTGGACTTGACTTTCTCCTTGGAAAAAAATCTGACTCTCAAATACATTCTTCTCTTGTGAGGCTTAGGAATATTGATATATGGTTTTACATTACTCTTATTTTTTAAACGGCTTATGTGTCAGACCACCCTTCATTTCTAGTGCTGAAATAATGTGACAGTCTGTGGATGGCTGTGGAACAAGTGATGTCTTGGTAATGGCCCAACACAGATTTCAGGCGCAGCACTTCTGTCTTCCTTGCCAGCCTCTGAGGCTAAAAGTCTGCCTCTGTCCCAGTATCTCATCTGCTTTTTTCACTTGGACTCGAAAAAAGGTCGAGCCTTGACTTTACAGGTCAGTGCAATGAATGGCAACAAACTGAAGACCAATGTGGGGAAGTGTCAAAAGGAAAAGGCCTTTAAATTTGTGTGCTCTGGTCAAAACCCAACAGGGCATGGTTCTAGGTTTGCCCTTTGTGCTGTCAGTAGAGGGTCTGTTTCCTTCCCTGCTGTGAGGTGCCAGGTGCCTTTCACTCCCAGGTACTTCAGCAGAGCCGATTTCCAGCAGCATGTTCAACCATCCATTACCTGAAAACCTCCACGATGGAGCCAATGTGTCCCTTAGGACAAGGGCCTGTGCAGCAGGTATTTGGAAAGAAAGAGAAATTTATTAAATAACAGGATATGATATTTTAAGACCTTGACATCAGCTTTCTCTATGAAAACTGCATGTCCTTGTTTTACATTTATTGTTTCCTTAAAATTCTCCTACTTAGAGCTCTGGACCCATGTATGCCTGTGTCCTTATTGAGATGTGATGCATATTGTGTAAACATACAAAACTCTTGTTTCTGTATTTTTAAACTCTGCCAGAAAAACCTCCAACTTAAAACTGAGTACAGACAAATACTACTTCTGAGCTCATAAGAGACTGCAGACCCTCTGATGCCACCTCCTATTCTGCCTGCTAGAGCTCAGTAATGCGAGGCACAGCTTGACTAAAGGTGTGCTGAAGGTCCCAAAGCAAGTCTGGGAGTGCTGAAAATCCCTGCTAGGAGTTTTGCTTCTCAGTGTATTTCTTTGGCCAGTTGTCATCTGTGAGGAGAGGTGGGCACAAGCCAACCTCATGAGGTTTAACAAGACCAAGTGCAAGGTTGAGGCAATCTCAAGAACAATTACAGGCTGGGCAGTGACTGGCTGGAGAGCAGCCCTGATGAGAGGGACTTGGGGGTGCTGGTGGATGAGAAGCTCAACGAAAGCCAGCAGCGTACACTTTCAGCCCAGAAAGCCAACCAGAGCCTGGGCTGCAACAGGAGAAGTGTGGTCAGCAGGTGGAGGGAGGTGATTCTCCCCTGTCTGCTCCGCTCTGGGGAGACCCCACCTGGAGTACTGCATCCAATTCTGGAGTCCCTATTACAACAGCAATGTGGACATGCTGGAGTGTGTCCAGCTCAGAGGGCTGGAGCACCTCTGCTGCGAGGACAGACTGTGAAAGAGTTGGGGCTGTTCAGACTGGAGAGGAGGAAGCTCTGAGGTGACCTTATTGTGGCCTTCCAGTATCTGAAGGGGGCTACAAAAAAGCTGAGGAGGGACTTTTTAGGCTATCAGGTGATGATAGGATTAGGTGGAATGGAGCAAAACTGGAGGTGGGGAGATTCCGACTGGATGTGAGGAGGAAGTTGTTTGCCATGAGAGTGGTGAGAGCCTGGAATGGGTTGCCCAGGGAGGTGGTTGAGGCCCCATCCCTGGAGGTGTTTAAGGCCAGACTGGATGAGGCTCTGGCCAGCCTGATCTAGGGTAGAGTGTCCCTGTCCATGGCAGGGGAGTTGGAACTGGATGATCCTTGTGATCCCTTCCAACCCTGACTGATTCTATGAAACTGAGGAAAAGTTTTACAAGCAAGCAAACAGAAAACACTAGGGGAACAACTCCATATTTTTAAAGTGTGTTATGCAAAGGTGTGTCACCAAAAAAAAAAAAAAAAAAAAAAAAAAAAATCCTACCTGAGAAAGGCTACAGTGGTTCTTTTTCTGGGGAGTAATTCAGAAGCCTCAGTATTTCCTTCAGACTTTGAATAGATTTGTCTGATTAGTGTGGAAATAAACAGGAAAAATAAGGTCAAATAACTGGGGGATGAGAAAAATCAGGCGTGGTATGAGATGTAAGGAAATGACTAAAATGGTAGAGCTCTGGTATATTCCTCTTGTTCAAATGCTATGCCTTCCAAGAAAGAGAAGAGGAAAGGCAAACAGCTGTGGAAAGCACCATGTGATCGTTGTCCTATCTAAAGAACTAATGGAGACTCCTGAGCTGTTTGCTGTAGCCAACCTCGGGGTTAAAGAATAAGCACATCTGGTGCCTAGGCTAAGCAGTGAAGGACTAGTTCCCACACTCTGGTACAGGTGTACAGCTTGATGCTCTGGGTTGTTATGTGCAAGTAGGGATTGGGGTAGGCAGACTCTGTCCTGTGCCATTGGGAAAGACCATATGAGCGGTGCTTGGGTACAGCACTGGGAGCACAGTGCGGTGGGGCTGTTTCCCCACACTCACAGGAGTCCAAGTTACTGCCTTAAACGCTGGAAGAAAAACCCCCAAACACACTACTCTTTATTTATCTTGTGTTTGGGCACCTGAGTTCTCAGCATAGTTTTACCCCCGGACACTGTTCCAACAATATCTGTGCAACTGATGTGATACAGTGAGAACTGATTGCAATCGTTTGGTGGTTTCACAAGCTGTACTGTGCTCCTTTGTGGGAGAGTGTTAGATGGTGCTTTCACAGCAAAGGTAAAATAGGATTGTGCTACCTGTTGTACTAAAAAGGGAGCTGTGTTTATTTTCCTTCTACAACAAGTTAATCCTAGAACAGAACGAGTTCAATGGAAAAAGGAGTTACCAGAGGATTTCCCCTACAATATATGAAGTACTTGAGTAAGGGAAATTAACTTCATTTGTCAAGGAAGGTGGAAGGCTGGGGAATGGAAAGATACCAGTGAGTTGTATTTGTCATGTTACTGTTGAGCCAAATTCAATCATGTCATGGCTGGATACCCAAAACCTTCATTGTCTTAACTTTCCAAAAGTTAATTCATATTTTGATGGAGTTCTAGGAGGACTTGTAGGACTAGCAAAGCAGCTCTTTATTAAGGTTATGAAAACTAAGACTTGTGATGTATTTTGTAACATCTGTACACTGGATCCAAATATCAGATATCCCATTAATTATAAATTCTTGCAATGAAAGCAGGCTGCAGAAACCTATGAGAAACTAGCACAGGGGCGAGATATTTCAGTGATTTAGTCACAGAAGTAGCTTTGAAAAAGGAATTCCATATATAACCAAATTATTTTTTTTCCCCAGACAAGTGACTAAATAATAAAATTTGAATGGAGTGAAATACATGCATGAACTGATATTGATTTAGTAGATAACCTGTTCTCCAAAGTAAGGGAAGGAATTGGTAAATACTAAAATGTTTCCTTTTAAGAAAAAAAACAAATACAACAACAACAACAAAAACACCCAACAGACTGACAATTTTCTTTGTTAAATAACTGGTATAAATTGGGAAATAAAACACATTTCTTTTCTAGTAAAAAAAAAAAGTTTCTGATTAAATTATACAAATGTGTGTACACCAAATTTTCACTAACTAAAAATTGGAACAATTAGAGAGCTTTTTCAAGAGGTTCTTGATTCATATATGACAGAAGGTCTTAAAAGAAAAGTAACAATGTTTTGACTTCTTGCATATGTTTTTTCTTGGTATTTAGAAACCAGTAACCAGCAAGACAAAAATTCTGGGAAAAGGGGAAATTGTTTATGAGAAAGCAATTTATTTATTAACAATTTCTTCTCTAAATAAATATTCCATTTGGGTGAAAGACATCTTAGACAAACTTGCAGGTTTTCTTCTAGTGCTTCCTTGGTTTTTTTCTTTGTTGCCCCAAATATCTACAGAATGAGTAAACTGCAGGACTGTTTTCTCCTCCTGTGCAAATTACATGTGAGCACATAATTACCTGTTATAGTAATTACTTAGTTTCTACACAGAGGTAGCAACTATATGCAAATAAAGCACACAAATACCTGAATATTTTGGTATTTGTGTTTCATGTGCGTGAAAATATGCATCACAATTTCTATGCAAAGGTGACTGATGATGATCTAGTTTCTAGTGAAATGCAAACAAGCTCTGAATGGTGTATCTCAAGATCTAAATTCAATTAGACCTGTGTAATGATCTGTCAAGAGGGTATTACATGCAAGGATTTCTAGATATCAAAACCTTTACATCTTGTATCAAACACTTGAACAAAATAGTTGTGAATTAGGAGTATTAAATAAAGTCTGCCTCAGCATCATGAGATTTCCTCTTAAGAATGCTCCCACAGATACTACTAAAGAACAACAGATTGTTTAGCATCCTACCAATGACTCGTTCCCCAAGTAAGGATTAGACAAGGACAGGTTTAAAATTCACCCTGGGCAAGAGTCCATGTTTGAACGGGGTTCTCTCTGATCTGTTTTATTAAAGTCCCCAATAACACCAGTCTGCCTCTTGCTGTGTTTCTAGAGCAGGCTCCTTAAAACTCATCACATCTTACACCCCAGACAGTGGGTAGCAGTGTTTTTGAAGCTTCGTGAGTTTTGATATGCTTTGTGCCATTTGGCCTAGATTAAATAAGGCAAAGAGGCCTCAGCCCTAAGTGGCGTCATTGGAAGTGGTGGATTCTTAGAATTCAGATGGATTCCCCTGGAGATGCTGAGGTCTCCCCAGTATGAAGGCATGGCACTGATATTGAGGGGATTATGCATGTCTGATTCAGTCTGGATTGTTTATCTTTTAAACACTATTAACCACAAATTAGCTGGCTCTTCTGTGGCCATAAATGAATAGGTTCCAGTAGAAAGCACTCAATTACAGGATGCAATTTTCCCCCTTCCACTTTGTGTGTTTGACTCTTTGCATCTGCAGTGCTTTTCTTTTGTCGGTGAGGCAGAGCAAGAGGGGATGCAGCCAGCACTGACCCCATGTGGGACTCATTCTGACCACTGCTGACCTTCCTTCCCAGAGACTAGTGTGTGTGTGCAATGTGATGCTTTTGAGATGGTCAACCAGGTCCCTCTTCTTGAAACATCTTCCCTTTTTCTGTCTATGGATTTGCTCTCACAACTGTTGCATTCCTCACCCAATATACATATCTGTGTTGATGCATCCCTAATTTTCTCTTCTTGAAGTCACCTGCTCTGTGTTAAAGACATAATTTATTTCTGTTTGAATCTCTATAGATCAGATTGTGAGAAAATTGTCTAATTCCTGCATGGCAAATCTTTCATAGGGCCTTTTGTACTTAACTGTGTCTTGTCTGGGCTCTGAGTTCATTTTACTGCTAATCTCCTTAGGTAAAGACTCTGTGGCTGTGTTCGAAGCCTTGTCCCTAAGACTTTACTCTGACCCATTGCAATTCTCAGCAGACATCCCTCCATTGCCTTCCTGTGCTACATCTACTACAACCTGTCTCTACCTTTCAAGAAGGTAGATGTACAGCAACAATGAAAGTCTTACACTGTATGTTTTTTTTAGAGGAATCTGTTTGTCTACCTCTGTCTTTGCATATCCTCTAGTCCAATGAAATGTAGATTAACTGATAGTCCTAAATGCTCTCCAGAAGTGCAAATAATAATATAAATACATTTATTCTGGATTTACAAATTAATGTATTAGCACAAAATTACTGTGTGTTTAGATAGATATAGAGAAGATTTTGTCTGTTATGAAACATCCCAGACAGGAACAGGAAATATTAGTTTATTCCTCTAAAGCAAATTTATTCAAGTTCTTTTATCCCTCCTTAATGATTTCCGAAATTAAATTAATAAAATCTACAGAAAAAACAAAATGACAAACCACATTGATTTATTGAACATATAAATGAAAAGATAGTAAAAAAATCTTCTCATTTAGATGGAAAGTTAGATAATAGGGGTTTAGATATGCTGTTGTGTGCTTTTTTAGTCATTCGTTTCAGTAGCTGAGGAGTTGCTGAGTAGCTGAATTATGATAAACTGGCCAAACAGATCCTGGGAACGATACAGAACTGGGGGGAATGCAGGTGAAGGAGTTTCTTGCAGGCTCCCAATCTTGCTCCCTAATGCAAACTAGTCCAACAGGAGGAATGGATGCTTCTCAAACACCCTGTTTCTGGGAGGACTAGTCGTATAAAGCACCTGCTTTCAGCAGTAGCTTTGAAGAATGCTTTGCCATCTCTGAGCACAATCTCATTCCTGTTCAAACTGCAGATTAGACTGAGAAATGAGATTGGTTGTTTGGTGGTAGTCTTTAAAAGAAATGATTTATAAACACAAACTGTAACTAAATTTTGAAGGGAACTGGATCTCCAGACATCAATGGCATGATTAGAAACACCATGGGGAGTACATGCATAAAGCTCCTTTTAATTCTCAGCTTTTCAAGCATTTAATAGCTTGACAGCAACATTTTAATAACAGCCGACTAGGCCCAGTTTTGGCATGCACCACATACGGAAACAGCTTCTGGAACCTGTCCATGGAACAGTGAATTCTGTTTCTGCAGGCTAGAGCTCAGGCGGAGATGGAGCACCAAGATAGAGCACTTGGAATTCAGGACACTTCTACACTGCTTGGTGCTCGGGAACGCTGCGCGTTCTGCGTCCCAGCGTGTTACCAGCCCTCAGCAGGGAGGGGGTGCTGGATTAATTTTTCAGCACACGTTTGCTTTCTAAACTGACTTCATGGACTAGTGCTGAAGAAAACTGTCTGTTAGCAATGGAGATTCAGTTCTGGAATTTAGTGGCATTCTCTGAGCCTCCATCAGTGGCAGAATGGGTACCATGTCTGGAGATCCTTTGACTAGGACTCTTGATTACTGGACTGCCTGTCAGTAGTTACTGCCTTTGAAAAAGGGAAAAGATTTGACCCTTTCAAGCCTTGATTTTAATCAAGGCTAAGGGATAGTGCTTTAACAACAACAACAACAAAAGGTATTAAAAACTCAGTTGAGTTTCAAAGGACTCAAAAATGCTATTTCCTCATAATTATATCTTTGATTCTCTCCTGAGTAGTAATTTGTACAGTAACTTTTACCTCTGGAACAAAAATGTAAATATGCTCATGGTTATGCAGAGTAGATGCTGCTTGCTGCAGGAGCAGTATGTACTAAGGAAATTGAAAATTAGGGATGTTTAGACTTAAAATCAAACTGCAACTTAGGACCTTGCATGTAGTGAGATTTCACTCTTCCATCAGTATCAAGATACAGGTTTAGACAAAAATAATTGTCTTGATAATGCTTTGCTTTTCTTTGCTTGTCTACATCAAAATACATCTGTTTCCATTGGAAGAAACTTCCAGGGTGTTTTAGCTTTTATAAATCTAAAATCTTGATCAAATTCATCTTTTTGTAAAAGGTGGGGAAAGACACTATTTGCTAATAAACAGCTGACAAAACACTGCAGTGGGAATGGGATTCATGAGATATTTCTCAGCATTACATGGCTTTACATTTTGACACAAGAGAAATGAGTTACTTTCATTCATCATCTTTGTATCTTAGTATAGCAGAAATTGCACTCCCCCCAGTTTATCCGCTGACCTTATTAAATACATGTGAGCTTTTGCAGGCAAGTGTCCTAAATATAGAAGCAAATTGCAAATGTTGTGTGACCAAATGGTCCTACGTTGGCAGGGAAATTCTGCTTAAGCAGGATGCACATGAATCTGGAAAACAAATTCATTTACTTCTCACCTGAGAGCATTTGCTTCTAACGTGAAACAACACATGCACATGAAGATGTCCAAAGACACAGCGCATTAAGCAATTCAAATTTGGTCCAGCCTACACCGTGGCAGTAATTGTACACTTTAATGTTGTAATGTAGAGGTTTCTCATTCTTTTGGCTGGTTTCCTTCTCTGTCTGAGCCCTGGTTGTAGCTCATCTGTTTCCCGGGGCTGTTCTGGCTCAGGGGCGGCTCAGCTGCTATGGGCAATGTTGCACCCTGGCAGTGAGCGGGCGCTGCCAGCTTGAGTTCCCAAGGACTCAGCATGGCATTTCCTCAACAAGTTCAATCACCAGGTTAGGCAGCTTTTAATCAGAAAAATCAGGAAGAGCAATTGGAGATGAGGAACTGTTACACCATCCTTGTAACCAAGTGTTTCCTTTCACAGCAAGTAAACCAAATTGTTTGATGAACTTCAAAAGTCTCTCTCACCACTGTACAGGTTCTCCAAGGGAGTGATTGTACTGTGCCCTTCATGGTAGCAATTTGGGTCCTTTGGGTACAACCTCTTGGTCATGATCTCTCTTTGTCAGGTGACAGCACTGAATGGGAATTGCACAAAAGTATTTAAAATGTGCAAAAGTACTGCACTTGGAAAGACTTTTTTTATTTCTATCAGATAAAGGGATATTAACATTCTTTGAACTGGCCCTTGCATTGCCCTGACAGTAGGATATTTTAAAATATGGATGCATTTAAAAAAAAAAAAAATCCAGCCCTTCCATTTGGTTTTTCCCAGGATTAAATACATTAAGTTGCCAAACTGATGATTGCAATGGTTAAATTAGCGTTCTGGGTAACTGGTTTTGAGATTATAACCTACATAAAATCAGGTGTAGATGTTTTAGACAGTTTTCTGCTCCTTTTAAAGTGCTAAGCCTCCACATTTCAGTGCAAAGCTGTTTGCTGTGGAAAAATCAGGACCAAACGAAACAGATAAGATTCGAACAAAAGTGATCACTCAACAGCATCTCTATGATCCACAGACTTTAATCCCTCTTACTAGCAAATCTTTTCTGAGTTCAGTGGCATTGTTTGTTTTAGCTCCTTAAAAAATGCACATGATGGGAAGAGTTATGTTGATAATAATGTGCTGTGAATAGCATGAAGGCATTCTGTGCACAGCGTATCATATCATCCATCATTAAGTTTTTCTTCTCTCTTGGTAATGGCAGTGAATCAAATATTTAAATGCATTTGTTAGCCCTACGTGCAACTATAAGAGTATGTTGAGCAGGAAAGAAGCAAGATCGTGTGGTACAAAATTAGACTCCAAAGTGCATTTGAAACTGGAGATTTAGGAACGGACACAGGGCAAATGAACTCAGAAAATTAACATCAGAATTTGCACTTAAAATGCTTCCTAATTGGCACCTCTTGGGATATGTTTTGAACTCACCCAACACGATTTTTTTCTTTTTACTGAAAACAGTCAGTTTGGGCTGACAGCACCTGGGTCATAGTGAATGAGAGATGATGATGTATTTGGCAGCTTTTCTAGTTGAGCACTGACAAGTCTTGTTCTCTAAAGAAAAAAAATCAAAACATATCAATCCACATGCTCACTGTACTGAGGAACTTCGTTGTCATATCCTTCAAATTGTTTTAATGTTTCAGCACCGCAGCAGCGAATGCATAACAGAAGGAGACAACTATATGCAGTTTCACTTTGTTGAAAACAACTACATAAGGAAAGCAGAACATAACTAGCAGAGTCCTGATAAGGTCATGTCAAACAAATTAATAGGAGATGGAAAAGAAAAGCTTAAGAATCATTCTTTTAAGATGATAGTCCTACTGGATGGAAAACTAGTTGGGCCAGCCAATCCAGTCCTTCTCTTGACTTACTGCCTTTTATACCCCCAGGATCCTCTGCTGTCTAGATCTGAGTTTATTTCCTAATCCTTTTCCAGGGTGTTTGATTGTGTGCTGACCTGATCTGCCATTCAGACCTCATTACTACTGTGTACTGACTGATCCAAAAAGCCACCTCCTACCCCTTCTTCCAGATGAGAGGCAGACAAGACAAGAGAGACGTCATATTGTCTTGAAATGACTTTTGAGTTTCCAGAGTCAGGGCTCTGTCTGCACCACTTCCAGCGGCTCTTGCATCAGCTTCAGTGGCTGGAAACCCGCCTTGCTCTTGGCTGGATTTGCTGAGATGTCAAACATCCTGGGGCTAATTTTTGGTAGTAGTTTGTGCATCACAGTGCTGTATCATGGCTTAGTTACTGTTCATCACTGTAGCCTCAGATGGACTCCCAGTGATGCTGTTGTTGTGTGACCTAAATTCACAGGTAGAAGAGGTAAGGATGTACAGGAGGGAATTTTACCCTTTTTGTTGAGAGGAGAGTTGATTCCAAATTTAGTCTGGGGATAAATGCTAAGAATATGCAAAAACATTTTTTCACTTCTTTAAGGGGAGGACAGGGTCTCTCGTGTTCTTGTTGCTGGTCTTTCTGCACCAACAGAATAGAGCATGCTCTAAAAGGCCCCACAGAAAGATGATTTCCAACCTCAGCTAAATACTACACACCTGGGCAGTTCCTTTAAGTTCTGGATTCTGGTTGGATCACCCTGTGAATGGTGAAACCACAGGCAGTCTGTGTTGTTCTTTCAACAGACCTTTACAATTATATTTACAAATATATAAATTCTCCAGTAGAGTAAAGGAAAAACAAAGTTTTGAATGCAAATATATTGTGTGGTTCTTACTGTTTTAAACACATGGGGTGAAGTCTGCAAAAGATATTCATGAATATAGTTGAGCTTTATTGAAGGACTTCATTAAATAAAGAATAGGATTTCTTTCCCCCACTGTTTGTTGTGACGAAATTTAGAGTTAAGGGGAAAAAGAGGACAGATGAAAGGATGTCTGGACATAAGAAACTGCAGCAATATCATCTGACCTTGAATTGTTTTATTCTCCCTCCATCTCTTAAATTGCCCAAGGATTACTCAGAAGTATATGAGCATTTGTGGAAATGATTTATTTTATTTTTTTCTGCATTGAAAATAATCCACTCAATAGGTTTGTGTTTAAATATAGCCTTGTTTGTTTTCCTGTTACCTGTTGCTTGGTTCTACTGACTGAATGTCCTGAGGCTCAGTCTTCTCATCCTTTTGTCAGTGGAATCTACTTAATTATTCACCTTGGAGCAAAGATGTTACAATTATAGCCTTCTCTTTGTGTAAGTAACCGAGTATCTTTTTGACTGTTATGTTAACTGTTTAAGAATTAAAATATCTGGGTATAAATCTATCCCCTTGATTCATCTGACTTCACGGGGTTGCATTGTTAACTGAGAAGTTGGGGTTTAATCTGCTAACTGCTATTTTACAGATTACACAAGATGAATCTGAAATTCTGTTTAAAAGAGAAAAGAGTGTGGGAAAGCATTTAAGCANGTGGTCTGACACTCTCTTCAATAATGATTTACACTCCTTGATAATATGCATGAAAAGAGTTGCCAGTAGTTTCCAATCCCTAGTCCTCTCCCTTCTAGGAAAGAAGGAACCCAAAGTCTGTTCTCTGCTCTTCACTGCAAATGCTTCTTAACATATTTACCCTCATGTATCCTTGTGTGCTCAAGGTGGGAGAGGGCACTGCAGAGATCATGCTCTCACTAATCTATAATCAATCCTCACTGAGTAAATTAGTGATAAAATCATTACTGTCTTTCTACTGGTCTGCTTTTTGACAGTCAGTGGGGTTTTTGTGTGCTTGTGAAAACAAAGGTTTGGAACTTTCTCTATAGAAGATAGACAAGTGTGATAAAGCATCTGAAGCTGGAAACTCTCAAAGCAAGTGTTCCCTGACTGGCTGCAGATTTTAAATGCCTCATTTTCCAGTTTTATTTAGGGCAACTAGGTTTCAGGCACTACAAACTACAGTTTGGGACTTGCAGGAAATGAGGACTCAGCACCTTGGGAGGACTAGTCCCTGATCAAACAGAGCTGGATTCATTGAAATCATTCTGTGTGCTCATGACATCATGCCATGCTTTTCAGTCTCAAGGTTGTTTTTTGTATTGAGCATAAAGGTCACGTTAGGATTAGAAACAATGAACAGCTCACAGCGTGTGTAGTGACCCTGTAAGAGAAATGGTAACTAAAATATACATGTGCTAAGCAGAGTGCTGTGTCCGAGAAGTGGAATTTTCTAATTATGTAGTCATTTTGAGAAGGAATGTGCTTGTTTGAAGCAGACCAGGTGTGCACTTGTGATGGGAGTTTGAAATGCTGTGTAATTACACACCTTGCATAATATAAAGTTTACACTAGCCACACAATTGATGCAGCAAGATGTAAATACAACAAGTTAAAGTGTCTCAAAGGACACCTGTAATCTAGCCTACAGCTATTACAATTATGTTGGAAGCACTGCCTTGCATTAAGATTTATTAGTGTGTTAAAGTTGCCACTATTCTGACATACATTTAAACAAAAAAAAAAAAGAAAAGAAAAAAAAAAAGATAAATACTTTGAAAAAAAATCATTTGACCAACATATTTTCAATGACGAATGATTGTTATTTGAGGCATCTTTCTGTAGCTCCCTGAGGGGGCAAGTCATAGTAAAGTCACATTTATTTAAATGGTCTTCAGTAATTGTACAGCAGTTTCTGGTAAATTGGTTTTATAGTTTTACGTTTGTGAGCATTTGCATAGCTTGTGCCTGTCCAAAAGATCACCCAAACTCACATTGTAACACAAGTAAAAAACACCAGAACAAAAGAGAGAAAAGAAAGGGGAAAAGAGAAAGATTTCTGCCATAGTCTCTAGGGGCTGTAGAGATTTGAGTTGGAAAAGATCAGCAAAATTTCTGCAGTATTACTGACAAATGCTTCTCATAAAGGTGCTGGTCTCCAGCATGACAGTGCCGTGCTGCTGAGTGGCTGCTTGAAGCAGAGATAAAGAAGTAGCTTCTTGCCTTGTATTTTGGCAGCCATTCCTGTCACAAGACAACTGTGCTCAGCTGTAGTATGATGCAGGAGCAAACAGGACCTCTTGGTCCTGGGATAACACCTTGCCTGTTTCTCCCACCCTGTGCCTGTAATCTCCTCTGTAGTGCCACTAGTCCCACACCGGGTGCAGGGACTGCCAGAGCCTCTCAAAACTCAGTGCAATGCAGGTAGTTTGCTCTTGCTCTGCAGCTTAGGGCCACTCTTGTGCAAAACCGCCCCCATGGCAGATGTAGCTCCAGAACTGGGATGCTCTGTGGCTGCCCTGCACCCAGGGGAACTGTGTGGCCCTGGGAAGCAGCAAGGTGAGGTGGTGACTCAGAGCCAGGCATCCATGTGGGCAGAGCAGAAAGATGTGCTGGGGCCTGTGTGGGCTCTCCCTGCTGGGGGCCCCTGCTAAGCTGGGCATAGGAGGGGCCGTGCTGGGGCAGGCAGCTGGCAGAGGGGCTGGGAGTGCCCGCTTTGCCACAGCCTTGCCTGGGCAGGTCACCTGCTGCTCTGGGCCACTCCTTACCTAGAAATGACATGTATGTGCGTGCAGGTGTGTAATGCATATCCATGAGGGCCGTTTGCATGAGCAAGCACCATCTTGGGAGAGGCTTCTAGGGCAGCCATCCTCTGCAGTGCAAGGGTTGCTGTTGTGCTCTGCGTCTTTACGGCTGAAAGCTTTGCACAGTTCTGGCGTTAAAGACCTCACTGTTAAGGCTGGTTTGTATTTCTGTGCCTGCTTTTATGGTCATTTTCTCTCATTGCTTCCAGTTCACCGTAGTGGTCAGTTCATTTAGATTCAGTTACTGTTAAGGTTACCCAGCCCATACTTGTCCCCTTTCAGTCATAAAATTGGTCATGCTAGTTACACTAAAGAGAAAAATGAGTCTCTCTTTGTCTGATTGAGGTGGGAGGTTATTGCTCTATTTTCCTGATTTATTTGCTGCTGCTTTGTGAATAATAGAGCAAGCCTTCAGGACAGGAACTTAGACCGAGCAATGCTCACAGCATTATTTCCTTCCCTGGCTGTTTGAACCACCCACTAGCTTTCCATGCCTTGAGGTAGGAAAAGGAGCATGCTGCCGATGACCGATATTCCCCATGCTGCCATCGCAAACACACAATTACTGGTGATGATATAAAGTGCTTGTGAAGAGGAAGGCACATGCCAGAAGGGTGAAGTAATACAATCAAAAGCTCTATACTTTACAGGCAGTACTGACAGGTAACAGGTGGTTTGTGGAAAAGAAAAAGCATGTATCCTCACACAGCATCCTCTCTCAAATACAGCATGGAGAGGAGACGGGAGCCAATACCAGGTGTCTTTTGTTCTCAGATATAGCCAAGATCTGAGAGTGACCTGTATTTATCACTGAGCTGTTCACTTCCCTCAGGCACAGGTGAATGATTTTGCAACGGCATTGGGGAAGGAGATGAGCAGCACAGAACCAGGCAGAGTGTGATACTCATCAGGCTTGAGAAAGCCAGGTGCCCTGAGCTACCCGTCAGGGGCATTTCTAACGTCTCCAGGAGCTGAGACTGCTGTGAGCAGGAGATGGGAACTTGGCTGCACTGTTTGATTAGGATCCATATCCATCAAAGTGGAAAAATGACAAACAAAGGGCTCTTTTTGCTCATAATTTAGAAGGAAGTGTAAAATCTGGTGTGACAAGTTTAGTAAAATAAAGGCACAGGAAACAGCTATTCAGTGCTTGTGTGCATCCTGTACAGAGGAGTAGTGCTCTTTGGCTCTGACCCCTGCCTTGTACATTTAGAAGAAAATAATTTTATAAACAAGTGATTCTTTGAATCTTCCTTTGCCCAATTATTGTCATAATTGATTAACTCATCTTTCCTTTCATCCTATTTGAACACAGTTTTTGAATTGAGTGTGACTGACAAGTAGACAAATATCTTTCAAGAAAGGGCAAAAGAATTGCTGAGAAAGGCAAAAGGAGAGAAACATGAGACAAAAATGACATTGTAGTGGAAATGTGGAAACCTGCATGAGAAGGAAGGTGGGCAGATAGTGACTTGCAGAGGATTTGCACAAAGCACTGCATATGGTCCTCTTTTGACCTGCCCTGAACACTACTCATCAATTTTCATTGCTCTTTTGGCTCAGTTTTGCAACACTAAGACTGCAAATTTAAACTGGAGAAGTAGGAT
This sequence comes from Semnornis frantzii, assembly GCA_013399775.1. Lineage (NCBI taxonomy): Eukaryota > Metazoa > Chordata > Aves > Piciformes > Ramphastidae > Semnornis > Semnornis frantzii. The sequence continues at coordinate 3,403 of VWYK01072812.1, read as the reverse complement.
CACGCAGCTGCCACTTCAGTCGTACTGGAGGGTAGCACTAGTGATGTGCAAGAGAGCAGCCAAAATGCTACCTCTCACCCACTGAATCTGTATTAAAATTGTGACTGCTTTTAATGTGAACTTCTTTGCCTGCAAGGAAGGTGTCTTCATGGCATTGTAGTGTGGAGAGAAGAGACGAATGAGATTATTGCTTTTTCTTGGAGAAGAGCAGAAAGTTGACAAGTATTACTGTATTTGTGAAGAAGGTTCCTTACTGTGTGAAATAAAGGGCTCAGTCTGCTCGATTTTTTCAAAAAGAGAGGTGACCTGGTTACCATGTGTAAGTGCCTCCAGAGCAAGGTATGAAATAATGTTTCGAATTTAAGGAAGAAAGCCATAGGAAGAACCAAAGACTAGAAGTGAAACTAGTTAAGATCACTTTGGAGGTAAAGCATTGAGCAAGAGGGCATTTAGCCTGGAGGAAAAAAACAAGAAATTGCTGAGTGAAATAACAGTTTCTCATCTTGGTCAAGAGAATGTCATTCTAAAAATTCATTTTAATAAAACACAGAAGATTGAACTTAAACCAGATTACAAGAGATAAGGGGACTATCTTAAAATTCAGGGGTGGCCTGGTGGCCCAGTGGAGCTTTCCTAAATTGGTTATGGTCTTAAATTAGAGACATGTTGAATCGAAATAGCAGATCTCTGACTCTCTTCCTTTGCCCACTCTGACTCACACAATCTCTGTAAAGACATCTCTCTTTTGAGGGGTGGGATGGGAGTCCTGTGCCTTCAGTTTGCCAAACATGTCACACTAGATTTTACACTTCCCTGTATATTGTAAGAAATCTATATCTAGCAATTGTAGCCAGATTCCAGTCCCTTTACATCATTTAGGTGGATAATTTGTTCCGCTGTGTTTCTCTTTCTTCTCAGCTGTACTTTCTCTTTGAAACCTCTAGCTACTGGATTGGGGAGGTAAATTGCAGTCTTTCTTAGTCCTGAATTGTGCCTCTTGTTTCAATATTTGGAAGTCACATCCTAGATTCATTGCAGGGTTTCTTGCATTCCCGTGGTTACGTAACTAGAATCTCTTTCACAGAAGCTGCTGTGTGAAAATTGTTATGATACTTAAGACTGATCTTTTAGTACTTCCTTTCTCAGGGCTACAGGAGAAACAATGTTTTCTGTGTGACACTAAACACAGAAAAGTTAGTTGCTCTGTTTTCAACATGTGCATTTGTTGGGTTGGTTTTGTCCCTTTGGTGCTGGTTTGTCCCTTTTTGCTGTAGGTAGTTACAGCTATAGATACCTGTGTGGGGTATTGCCCAGTGAGAATTTGCCCTAAATACTTACTTTGAAACAACAGCTATCAGTATATATCAGGAAAACATGCTGATGATAGTGTCTCTAGCCATACCAAGTCTGTATTGAAGATGCTGTGTCAGATGATACGGGAGATATGTTAATGGTAGTTGCCGAGAGTGGGTAAAACTCAGCTGTGCACTGAATCCAGGCAGAGAATCTTCACAGTCCCAGCACTGATGAAGCAGATTTTTTTTTTTTTGGGTAGGTTTTTTTCGCTGTGTTTCATTTGTTTTATCACATATAGAGTCAAATCTCACTCACTTTCAATCTTGCAAAGTTCAGGGAAACAATAATAGAAGAAAAAAGGAGCTTTGAGAAGTGATGGGGATTTTCAGTCCCCTGAGCTGCACTGATTTCTTGATGCAGTTAACCCTTAGTCACTGCCACTGGCCAACCACCTTTTCAGAAAACACAACAAGTTTTTCACCCATCAAAAATGGAGGAGACAAAAGTCTTCCCTTTCTCAGAACTGAGCTGGAAGAGTAAAGCCCCTTCAGGCTTTTGGAAGAAAGGGCCTTTTACAGGACATCCCCATATAAGCATTGGGAAGTGTAGAGCGTCTTTCTCATCTGCACAGTGTAAAGTCTGCTGAATGCTAGCTAATAGCTGTTTGTGATGAGCACTTGCAAACAGGGTCTGGATTTTGTAGACTACATTGCTGCATTATCCGTACATATTTCTAAGGAGCTGCTGTGGACAGATTTATGCCATTCAAGGTTTTGGTTGGGTTTTTTCGTTTTTGGTTTTTTTTTTTTTTTTTTTGTTTTTTTTTTTTTTTTTTGTGTTTTTTTTTTTTTCATTTTATCTTACATGCATTTAGATTCTTCTGTCCTAAACATAAACATATTTAGAAGAAATAAAAATGCAAATGAATAACTGGTTTGTGTTTGGCTAGCAAACAGAGCAGGAAGTGTAGATGTGCAAATGCTCAGCAGGCTCGGGGGTTAAACCTCTTCCCTTTAATTTTTTCAATGGGTTTTCAGCATCCAGTATAAACAAAACTCAGCAAATTATTCCTTATACTGTGTTCAGTTGTCCAATCATCTACTCTTTTATTCCTTATTATACACATACTGCTTGAAGAGCAATTCAGGCAACTGGGAAAGTGGCATGTGAGATGAAGAGGAAGTCTTAACCACCAGGAATTAACTTAAAATTTAAATCTGTATACAAGTCACATAACCAGGAAGTTATTGTCTTAATCAATTCAATAAAGTAGCCAAGACCTGAAGAAGAAAGTTAATATAAAAGTTATGAGAGAAGCCTCTCAAAACCATCATTGGGAGTGAAACAAAAAATAATCAATTATGTATTCAATCTGTGGTGGAATTTGGTGTGTTTGAAGAGCCTGTGTAGAACTACTCTTGAACACTGATCACATCATGACAGATCCTGCACATGGGAAAGGAGATGGGTACCCCAAAGAAGACATTAATGAAATATCACTTGCTGTAAAGAGTTTGTAGTTGAAATTGTATGTTATTTTTTTCAGAAGAAAACTTCTAGTAGTAATAACAACAATAATAATAATTCCTCTCCGTGGAGATAGATTTAATGTTCTGTAGCCATTATGTAAAAAGTCTCAGATGGAATTTCTATAGCTGTGATGGATCTTCATTGATAAAATGAGCAGTTACCATCTGGTCTCAAAGGGAAAGTACAGGTACATGTTGAATTTGGTCAGGTTAGTAGTGTTATTGTTTCCTTCCTCTGTGGGCTGTGCTATATTGCAAATACACAGATGCCCACTACCCCTCAGACCTGGCACTCCACACATGTCTGACTGGATTGGAAATGTTACTAAATATCTAGAAAATCTGCACATAGGAAACCTACTTGAAAAGCCCTGATTTGTGGTGCTACATTCATACCACTCTGGTGACTCAGTTCAGAATTGCATTGCAGCAGGAAGATGCATAAATCAGCCTAGAGCATCTCAGGGAAGGGAAGAACAATATGATCCAGAAATGACAGGTTTGCTTAGCAAAGAGGATGGTCTTTGAGGTGGCTCAGGGTTGTGCAGGCAGCCTGACTAGTGTGCAAAAACTGGAGC